>BQNB010027340.1:0-57730 GCA_026074375.1 Tanacetum coccineum | reverse complement strand
TATCTAGCAATAATTAAATAAAAGTGGGCAAAATACTTGGGATAAATGATAGTAAAGTATGACGTTATTTGATGATATCAAGGTTGCATCTGAAGATAACATCGCCGACATTCTTTCTTTACCCCTCAAGCGTGAGTCATTAAATTATCTTCTTTAAGGTTTAGGAATGATGGAACACATTCCATAAATCGTTCTCCTCTTTTCTTCTAGTTTCGTTTCTAGTCCGTGTTCCATTCTGTGTCGTGACAACTTAACTACTTCATCCGAAGTACTTTAAGTATTTTTAATTAGCAAATGCAAATTAAAATGTCACTCTTTTCAAAAAAATTCATCAATCTTAAAAAATCCTAAGTTGGCGGTCCGGAGACCCAGATCTATTCTGGTGGACCTCAGATTATATCTGGGACGAGGGGCAGGCAGGCTTGAGATATCTTTTTTTTTTTTTAATCACATTTTCTTTTTTTTTTTTTTAATATATTTTAATTTTAAATTCTTTTTTTTTTTTTTTTTTATGTCATTTCTTTTTAAATCATTAAACGAAATCACCTCTCTCTTTTCTGCTGCTAAGAGCTGACGTATTTACTACACCCAAACCTGTGCCCAATATCTCTCTATAGATCAATGGGTCATCCTCACATTCTAACACTCATAAGCATCATTGCTTATGTTGTTAATAGTCAAGTGAATTTCATAATGAAATGCGTCTCATTCTCAAATACAATACTTACAATCGTCATACTCACAAATCTCCTCACATCTTGGTCCTCACTTCTCGTAAACCTCTTTTCTCACTTCGAATGGTCTTTTCACTTCTAAACGGTTCCTCTCTTTCTTAATAATCTTCTCACTTTGGATAGTCATCTCACTTCTAATAGTCTTTTTACTTATGATGTTTCTTCTCACTTCTAAACGTTCTTTTTCACTTTTAAATACTTTATAGTTCTCCTCTAACGTTTCCTCGCACGTCTAAAAGTTTCTTCTCTTTTATTAGGATTGTTACTATTAAATCATTCCTTCTATGTCTCTCCTAACTCTAATTTTTTCATCCGAAATATTTACAGTTAATTTGCCGAAATGCAAATGAGTCAATCCTTCGCTAACTTGCCACTTTCTAGGAAAGTGAGAACATAAAGAGACTATTCCATCTTTAAGTGTTATTTAGTCACCAACATTGTTGAGCTTTCATACCATTCTTCCACCATAATGTACATACCGCAGTTCACATTCTCTCTTTGTTCCTCAACATGTCAGACCACAATACCAACAACCTTTTGGAATTCCCAATCGATCTAATTTTGTCTCGATGTGATCATCGGCACATCAATTGTTAGTGCAAATGATATATCAATATTTTCTATCAACCCCTCATCAACACGTTTCTTCTTTAGCATCGCTCATCCTATCCCACTTTTCGGCTTAATGGAATCATTTTCATTCACGTCCAAGAGCACATCGTCTCCATCCTCGTCTTATTTTTCTTTTTATTATTTTAAAGTATATATATATATACACTTACATATTTTTCCAAGATATTAAGTGTCATTCGTCTACTTTTAAAAGGTCATTCTCATAATATTTTTATGTCAATCAATAAACGAATCCCATTCTCGTTTATTAAAAGTCGGTCTAATCTTTCTCTGTAAACATACGTCTTGATTCTTTTTATTTCATCATTTAGGTTATTTTTAAAATAATGACTAACTGTGTCTAGTTTTCACTTCTCTTTCAAAGTGTTATACTTTAGAATAATAAAACCTAAAAGTACATGATTGTTTCCCCCGCCCTAATGTTTTGACTTATATATATGTGCTCTTGTTACTTAACTTTGTTTTGTAGCACTACAATATCTTGATTCCTTGGTTCCCTAAACAAGGGGAGGCATACACCGAGGGGAAGCACTTGCAAGCGCTCTACTCATTTAAATTGCATCAAACTTCTTGAGCATCGATGGTAATTTATTTGATCCATGGATCCGTTAAAGTTAATATACAAGGAATGATATTATCATAGAGACGCAATGAGCAAGGGGGGCTAGGAGATATGTGGTTCAATAACATGGATTTGGTTAAACCGTGATGATAGAAGACTTTACTGGGATAATGCAAGCTCGCCTTTATAGGAAGATAGGATCAGGGTTTGTCAAATATAATGAAGGGCTCATTCGTACTCTAAATACTTCATATTTTCCACTTTAAAATCACCCTCAACCTTAAGGTCCTCTTCTCATACCTTCAACTTATATACTTGAAGTACCTACCTTCTTTTCAAGTCTTCTTCTCATTTCTCATAACCTCGTCTAAACTATCCAAGGAACACACAATCACCTTCACCTTTATTTCTCACATCTTCTCCCCCATACCTACAAACCTATATTTCTCGGAGCACCGATCATTTTCTCAATCCTCCAACATTTAATACCGGTGCACGTCCCTCGTCTTATGTCTTCTTCTCAAACTACCAACCTATATGCTCCAACCATAATCACACTATACCTTTTTGCCTTTGACAAAAAGCGGGGAGTAGGGGGTGTAAAGAGTAACTTTTAAAACCGCACTTCTCTGAGATATAGTTTACATAGTTTGTCATCATCAAAAAGGGGGATATTGTTAGTCCAAATATTATGATATTTAATCTACCTCTTTATGTTTTGGTGATGACAAACATGTAACTTGTAATACATAACATAAAGTAAGCAAGTTACTCGTAATCACAAATCATCAATGCATACATGCATCAACAACACTCGATGTCTCAAGTCTGCATCAACACCGACATTTGTTTGCACCCGATGTAAATTCACTATAAGGTTTGTACAAACAAATTAAACTAGTAGGAATGATCAAGAAAAATATTTTTTTAACCATTTACATTTTACAAAAGTAATTTTTCACAAAAATAAATAAACACAAAATACTTTTTAATAAAAGAAATGTTTTATTTATATATAAAATTGAAATTGGTTTTCCCTCCAAAATAGAAGCTTTATAAACCAGATACAACCTTCTCCCACAAAAGACAAAAGGGAGCGGAGGTCTAAGGCGACGGCTCCTTTATAGCCTGGGGCCCCATTTAAATATAAGGGACCGCCGGGACCGCCGTTGCCAGACTGTCAGCTTTCAGCTCCTATAAATAGTGGGTCATCTCCAACTGATTTCACAACCCTTTTGCACGATTTTCTTTCAGTTCTTTCTCTCTCTAGATCTTACTAAATCTCTCTAAAACTTTAATCATTCAACTTGGTTAATCTTGTTTACATGTGATCAAATCTTTTATCCTTTCCTCCTTTCCTCAAGTGCAAAAGAAGAACTTCGATCATCTTCAAGATCTGAAGTTATGTAGTCTGTTAGTCCATTTATAATCATTTGTTTACATATTAGATCGAGTTCTCATTTGTCTTCCAATCTTTAGTAGTGTGAGATCCAAATGTGTATTATTTTTGGATGGGTTTGTATTATTGGGTTGGTTACGTATTTTAGGGCTTAAAATACATTGGTGAAGTGGTAGATTGCTTCTAGCTAAGATTAGGACTCGACATTTAGCTTAGTCTTCGTCGGAAAATATTGTAAGCGACGCGGTTTATGTGTTTGGGCCATAAAACACAAGGTTTGTTATGTTGGGCCACAAAACATAACGGGTTTGGTCATACCCGAAGAAGGACTCAACATCTAGCTTAGTGTCAGAAAATAATGTAAGCAACGGTATAAGGTTTTCTCCGCCGAAGGGAGCATGACTTAGCAGTCAGTGTAAGTAGTGAGGAAGTCCACCCCACCTACACCTATAGAATATACATAACTATAAGGTAGTTATGTTCCAATCTAGAAGTGAGCACACGTTCGGCAGAGATCGACAGATATACGTAGCGCGAACGTAGGATCGTATCTATCACAAGAGACAATAGAACTATTGCAAATATAAAAGTGAAGCCTATAACGTAGTAATACAAGCGTAGAAAACGCTGGACGCTAATACTGTTTTATCTGTGGCTTGTCTGGTGTTGCAGGGCGGGTCTCGATTGTTTGAGACGGTGAGGTGAGGGCTGGTGTGATTTCGAGATCGATATCCATATATCCCCCCCCCCCCCCCCCCCCCCCCCCCCCCCCAAATCCCCCTCCCCCCCCCCCCCCCCCCCCCCCCCCCCCCCCCCCCCCCCCCCCCCCCCCCCCACCCCCCCCTATCCTTGTGAACTCCGTTGGGTTGTGAGGAAGGGTGGGGTTGGGGAGGCGTTTGCATTGGTTGGCTGGATGTGGTGTGAGTTAGGTGTTTTTGGTATTGTGTGAGGTTTTGCGGGATAATTGAGTACGTTTGATATTTTCGTTATCTAAGACTGAACTTGTCACTTTTGGAGGTCACGACTAAAGTACAATTGAGTTCGTTTATGTGAGAAGATGGGTTGTGCGTGTATATTCGTTCAAGTTATCGCACGCCTTGTTGTCTGTATACAATAGCTCGGCTTCAAGTGACGAACATTCCTTATCTTTTAAATGCGAATTCAAACATAACTTGTGAATATGGTGGATTAGTCAAGCTGGATGTAATATTCAGTTTGATGGTAAAACCATCGAGCACCCTCTCTCTGATCCTCGAGGGTGGAATAAGGCAGCCCACAACCACCCCCATCCCCCAGAGCCGGGAAGCGGGCACACAGTTTTGATGGCAGGCGATGAGGCGGCAAGCGGCCTGCGGAAGGGGCCACGTAATCTCGAAGGAGTGTAAGGTCGGCGTGGGCCCGGTGCTTATTAACAGGGGTCAAATCGGCGGCGTGGTGGGGTCATTGAATTGATTGGTTGTGGAGTAGGTAAGTGTGGTTGGTTACTATCACAGGGGGCATCTGCGTAGTGGGGTGAGTTTGTTTGTTTTATTAGTAATTGATTATTTTATTTTTTATTTTATTTGTTGGGGGGTTTCCTCATATTGCTTTTTTTTTTTTTTTTTTTTTCTTTTTAGTAGTTTTTTTTTTTTATTTTTTTTATTATTAAGTTGTTTTCTATATTGTCTCATTATTTTGGATAAAGTTTTAGTGCATATTAATCCATTTTTATTTTCATTTGTTTTGTATTCTCTTCGAAAATCTCATTCTTTTCGGTTTTTCGGTTCAATAATCTATGTCTTATATGTTTCAACGTTTGCTGTGCTTTGTATTTTTTCTAATTGCCTCTACAACTAATACCTAATACTTAAATTCCATTTTAAAGTCTTATTTTATTCTTTTTTCTATAATTTTATCTACTCTTTTTTTTAAGGTTTTGCGCAACAGTACGTACACTTATAATTTATTATCGATGTTCTGTTTTGTACCATTAATCTCATTAGGCTCCACGTATTCTGTCGCCGCGCCTACTCTAACACATTTCCTGTATATTTACCTAACACTCTCTTAACCATGACACTACTAACCACATAGTCCCAATCTTCTTTCTATTAACCTTTCTATGTATCATGTTCTGCTATATATAACAATGACTTTTTTTTCTTACATCTTATCTAAACAGAAATCTAAATGACTATTATAGACTCATTCACTTAAAATATTTATTATGTCCAATTCAACTATTATTTTTCCTATCCCCCCCCCCTGAATCATAATATTGTTTTTTTCTTTCACTGCTTCTTTTTCCAGCTACCCACCCGCTCATGTTTTAATATGTGCCCCCGCCGCGCCAGACTAGCCCCTCTTTCTCATCATTACATAACCTTTCCAGCTATCACCCATACATTATCGTACCGCCTCGTAATCCAATCCACCCTCACATCCTCCCCTAAAATCTCCAAACCACCCCCCCACCTCTCCCGCCTCCCCTCCTTCCCCCCCCCCCTCCCCACCTGACGATACCCCCCCCCCCCCCACCCAGTCCCCCCTCTTTTCGCCTCAGTCTCCCCCCCCCCTCTCCACCCTCTCTCCTCCCTCTCCCCACTCCCCCCACACCCTCCCCCCCCTCTGCACCCCTACGCCTCCCTTTTTACATTTTCCTTCCCTCCGTCTCCTCCCCTTCCTCCTTCCCCCCCCCTTCCTTTTTCCTCTTTCTCCCCCCCCCCCCCCCCCCCCCCCCCCCCCCCCCCCCCCCCCCCCCCCCCCCCCCCCCCCCCCCCACCCCCCCCCCCCCCCTCTTTTTTTTTCTATTTCCCACTTCCATTATTGTACATAGTGTACATTTCTAGATGTAAAACGAGCTCATCGCAAACCTTCGCATCCTCTTTAGCAATGCCATCTTCTATCTATGTTTTACTATCATGTAAGATTCATAATATGTCAAATTCTATATCGTAATATCATTTTTCCAAGTACATTTCTTTTAACGTACTTTTCAAAACGTTATTTGAAAAACAAGCATTAAACATTATACGTTTATATCAAAACTAATTATATGTAATGTTATAAATATAATGAATGTACAAAGGCCTTTTTAAGGAATGTGTACAAGTATCAATACCACATCATTTGAATTATCTTTTCCTGCATGAATCAAGTTACAAACTTTCTAAAGCTTATTGTAAAGTCAATAATGCCAGAAAGTCAAATTAGGGTCATTTTACCTCCTAAATCACTTTGGTTTATTACCACCACTTTAACACAAGGTACAAGCACTTAATGCACGACTCCAAAACCCTAAACTTAAACCCTAAGTCATCTAAAACCCTGATCTAAATCCTTAAACCCTAAAACCCTAATTTCACTTTAAACCTAAAACTAAGCCCTAAAACTTAAAACTAAACCCTAACCCTTAATCCTAAACCCTAAACCTTAATCCTAACACTAATCCTAAACCCTAAACTATCATAAACCCTAACCATAACACAAATTAAAACCCTAAAACCCTAACCTGAAATGAAATGAACCCGACACCTATGTTCTTGCATTTTTACCTATTTTAAGCAACCTAGCACCTCAAGCAAGCACCCTACCACCTCTATGACATCACCATGACCTCACAAGCAGCCTACCAAGTAGCTCTATCACCTCCTTGTCACCCCTTTTAGACGAAACCCCCACATTCATACACCTTGCCATCCTAGCCTTTCTAGCCCTTAATACTCACATACTAGCTTTCATGAATCACCTATAGCCTTCCTTAGTCATCTATTTATAGATCATAAACCTTAGCCACCAAGAAAACTTGGGCACCAAGGGTTTTGAGCCCTATATAAAGCCGAAACATGCATATCATTCAAATCACACCTCAAACTCAAACACAAACAACAATGGAGTCTTAAACCAAGCCAAGGAGGATCAAGGAAGAAGTATAAGATCCATAAGCTCAGAATAGAAGCCAAGAATCAAGAAAAAGGAGCCCTTGAAGTCGTTACTAGGCGTACGAACCCGAAAACCCCATTTCAACCCATTTTAGCTCAAGTAAGCCTAAGATCTTGTTCCATAAGCTTATAATATGTATTAGAATGTTCATAATACTCTTAATATCATATATGAACTCTTGTTTGAAGCTTTGAATCCTCAAACCCATGTGTTTTTGGTTAAAACCCTAAAAACGACCCGTTTTGATTTTCTAGCTAACGAATCCTTTTTCTAAACTTTTGTTACGTTAGAACATCTTATTTTAGCTTATTCTAATAATCTATAATCTGCAAATATCATTTGGAATCCTAAAATTATGCTTGCATGGCTTTTGGACTTGTTTTTGCACAAATATTTTCATGCAGTAAGGGGTATATATGAACTTTCTGAAATTTATACTAAAGGGGCTGAAAAATGTCATTTTCTTAAAAGTTTTATACTATAAGGACCTATTTTGCCCTAGTTTCAAAGTGAAAGGTTTAATAAATATACTTTTTACATAAAGACTAAACTTGTACAAAAGTTTTTAAACCAGCGGTATATATTGCCAATTTTGCAAACTTATAAAATATTATATTTTATATTAATTATAAAAAATATATATATATATTATTCTAGCTTTTGAAGAAACTTAAGACTATAATGTATCACATTACCAGGGAGCTTCATGTGAGGGGTTTTATTTGGGTATACGTTTTGCGGAGTTACTCAGTTTGCTGGATTTACGATTTAATTTTTATAATGTGTCTGGCCCTCTCCTCAAACGTTTTACACTACATGGGCCTACTGAATTATGATGGCAACCACGAAACAGTGTTACGATATTTCCATAATAAATCCCTTCAAAATGTTATTTATTATCACTTAAATTTTATCCAATCTAACTATGACTTGTCCTTAATTACCCAGGTGGTGTGCCAGTAGTTACAGTCACCTATAATACTTTTGCCATCAATCAGACTATCAGGTATGGTTGTAACTGGGGTACTATTAATGTGAGATCATAGCTTGTATTTTAAATCTTTTGAATACTTTATAAACTCGCGAGGGGGATACATGCTTAAACTATAAATGCAAGTGTTTTTCCAACTATATGCTATCCTGATATATTATTGCCTAAGTTACCTCTATTTTCCCATAAGACATCCCAGTATCTCTTTGGGTAATAGCTCCCAGTATCTCTTTGGGTAGTAGCTCCTAGTATCTCTTTAGGTAGTAGCTCCTAGTATGTCTTCGGATAGAGGCTCCCGGTTCTATTGAGTTTAAATATGTGATTCATGAGCTTAGGGCAATAATACTGTTTTCCATGATAATATTGTTTTCCATGATAATATTGTTTTCCATGATAATATTGTTTTCCATGATAATACTATTTTCCATGATAATACTGTTTTCTATAATAATTATACCCATTGCAAGTATTACACTTATGGGCGTATAACAACATAACCCACTGCCTATGATGACTTGCATTCACACTATTTATCATAAACCTATGAATTTCACTCAACCTTTGTGTTGACTTTTTAGCATGTTTATCTCAAGTAATTGAGCAACCATGGCACGGAGTGACACAGACTTGAAGATGGCTAAACTGTTGTCATTCAAACTTTATGTTTTTAGATTTTAGGACTTGTCCTTTTGTAAAACTCTGATGAATAAATGAATGATAACAAAATTTTCCAAAAACGTCTATTTTGAGTCGTTTTCTATGATTATGACTGTTGTACTATGAAGTAATACCCGCAGTTTAGCTTCCCGCTTGCTATATGTGAAAATGGGGAGTGTTTACAACGGTGGCCCCTTGATTTATCCAGCGGCCCCCTTGTATTTTAGGGACCGCGGGCTGAGTTGTGAGTTTTGTAATGACTAATCTAAAGTTTTTATAAAGGAAACGTATTCACCCCCCCCCCCTACGGTTTCCACAACATGTCTACAACTGAGTTTAGGGTTTTGTATTTATAGAGTCTGGAATTTGATCAATACGCCGTATTGGGCAATGTGGGATATTGCGTATTGGAGGTTTCTGGAGTAGGGGGACCACGTTCGATATCTTCCAGAATATTTTATTACTATATTGTGAATATGGCATATAGAATTCTCTTGGATACAACGTATTGAGCTTGAATTCTTCGTGGTTTCTTGTGAAGTGCAGGCACAGATACACCATATCTTCCTTGATGGATACGGCGTATTAGTTGTCAGAAAAGTATTCTTCAAATGTCTTCGTTAAGCTCCAGAATGTGTGCCTTTTAGCTAATCTTCACAAATTACTCCATAATTACTGCAATTCTCAAATATAAATGATTAAGTAACAATTCTTGCTATAATTATACAAAATGAGTAATTTACATGGGATAAATGTTGCTATAAAGGTTTAAAGTTATTTGGTTGTCATTAAATACCCCCAACTTGAATCGTACTTGTCCTCAAGTAGCCTTTTGAGTTTTGTAAATGTTTCCCTTAAAAGATTTTTTTTTGTAAGCTTTTATTTGTTCAATTACAAGTATTACATCCAAATATACTCATAAGATTAAACAATAGGGAAGAGATGGACCAAGAAAGATTTTGGATGAAGAATTGAAACTCTCTAAAAAAACACTCAAATTCATCAACTAATATATGTATTCCCCCCCTGGCTGGTATTCTTAGGGGTGGTGGTAACATGTTAACTTATTCGCTTAAATAATTTCTCATTGTCGTGATACGAAGTAGAGAGATTTGTATTCTATCATAGCTTGGCCAACAAGGATACACATCTCCCACCACTTAGAGATACAAGAGTATTGACCCAAGTTTTTAAGTTTCATAAAGGTTTAAATAGGTTTTTTATGATAAGGTTTTGGCGATGTTTTTGGTGTTTTTCGTCCCTTGACTATTTGTTTTTTTTGATCAAATCTAAACAATTATTTTCACGAAAAGTTACCACACCAATCAATGGCTAGCTGTGAATCACACATATATTGGCCGTATTAACCCGTTCGTTTTTAATTTTTCACGACAGAAATATAGACATGCGTGATGGTAGAGTCCCCGGCGTTGGAGTTATCTTGGGTGATATCGCTATTTCTACTTTATCCAAGGGTTAGAAGGGTGGTTAGGAGTGATGAATGATCTTAGAGGTTTTGTCATGAAACTCTCTCATGATCTTCATCAGACTTTCAACCCAAAAGTTTGTGAGAGAGTAATGGTGGATGCAACTGTGCTAAGTAGCTGTTAGGCTGGAAGCTCCTGGATGCGTGTGTATTATCGTGTGGGGTATAAACCCCCCGTGGCCACTCATATTCCACATTACCCATAACGACAGAATAGGGACATGCATTGACTCGATCATATCCTCTTTTCGATAAGTAAAACTAAAGGCTATAATATGTTAGGAAAGGGAAAAAATAAATTGTTTGATTTGTTTAAATTAAAATTCACCAAAACAAAAATAGATTTAAGCCTGAACACATATTGGTTATATTAGTTGTAAAGTAAACTTTCCTGACCGTTCCATGATAAAAGAATCAGAAATAATATACAAACGTCTCGATTATAGAAATGACAAAGACAACCTAAGTTGGCCGTTCCCATAACAGTCAACTTCCCAATCATTCCAACTTATACATACTTTTACAAGGCAAGCAGTGATATCGACCACTTTTTGTACAAAACTATACATCGTTGATTTTTTACACATATCAACGAATAATCGGTTCTCCAAGTAGTTTATTGGTTTTAAAGCTCAATGACCAACTATCTTCATTCTTTCCTTCTTTTTTTGATGCAATTTTTTATTTTTCTAATTTTTTTTTCATAACAATACGAATCTTGGTGTAATTTCACCGTCTTCACCATCATAATTCATCTGGATAATTTTTCTTTAAACACATTCAACAAAGGCGAACGTGACATTAATGCAGTCGTAGAGGCATTTTAATGGCACGCTTCCAGATACTGCACAATCCACGACTCATTACAACCATAGAAGCAGTTGCCAAGTGGCATTGTGCAATTTCCCGACGTAACCAGAGATAGAAAGTTTCACTTTGACACGGGAACTACAAAACTTTACACAAAAACAACTAGCAACTTTGATTAATAGGCTTAATCTATAAGGTAGGCTAAGGTGTACTTTGGCGCTCGTAACGAAATAAATTCCTTGCAACTTTGATTAATAGGCTTAATCATATTAATGGTTGGCTTAAGGTGTAAGGTGTAAACGAAAAATAAACATTTTGGTGTGAAAAAAACAGGAATGGCTCTACATGTTTTTCTAGAGATATCTTACTCTTAAAGTGAGAGTAAACAAAAGGTTTATACGGGGGTTAACTAACCAATGTAGTTAGTTAATAATACAACATATAAAGGCTTTTTTTTGTGTAATCCTAGAAATTTACCAATTTAAACAAGTTACTCCATCTAAATCCATAGTACTCATTGTTGTGGTCTCGAATAGATATACCAAGCCAAGTTCTAAAGTCTACAACATCACCGACACACTCATATTTTTGTAAGATTTGCGTAAACATTTGGAAACGGATAAGGTTTAATCCTCACAATATCTAATAAGGGTTATGTGTGCAGGTTATGTAACTAGTAATTTCACAAAAGTATGCTTGAATTTTTTTTAAATTTGAGCATAATTTAAGCATTTTAATGTGAAAAATAGGACAAGTAACATTCTAATTCCCATCCCCCACTTAAATTATACAACGTCCTCGTTGTATAGATAAAACATTAAAAACGGGAATTTAAAAGAATTAGAACGAGAAACTCCCCTAATATTTTGCTCGGTAGATTCTCCAAATTGAGTTTATAAGCAAGAATGTGTGTTGTAAATGCGTCTGAATTCCAGCATGACTACAACACACACAGGATTCCAAATGATTGATACTTCACCAACTTTTTCGATTTCTTTTCCAGCGAGGTCCTGCGCAAAATATAGGAAAAACATGCAAAATCCTATCTCGAGTATCCTACTGTTAATAAATAATAAAAAAATAAACTGTATAAGTAGTCAATACGCCGTATCCATAAACCTGGATAAGCCGTTTAGAAAGACCTGTAAAAAGTATCAATACGAGTCAGTCTGCCAAATACGCCGTATCATGTGCATGAATACGCCGTATAGACAGAACTAACAATAAAGTTTTTAATACAGAAAAATAAAGGACTGATAACGTCCAGACATTCAATACGCCATATGGTATGAAGCGGATACGCCGTATTGATGTCTGGGAAGACAGACTCGATAAAAATAAATATAAAAAATTCGAGTCGTCTCCCTGGAAGCAATTTTCTTTCAACTAGTCTTTAAGTTAGACTTTTTCTTCAGCTTCCTTCAATACGGATCTTGTTACCATCCACCCTTCGTACATCCTATGAAAGATCTATTGGTACGTGCGGCATGCATCTTCATTTGTACTCGTCAAATCATCATATTCATGTTCTTTTATAGCAACATACTCTTCGTCTTCACTGACTGAATACTTGATCATCTTAAATCTTCTTATATTGCAAACCGGCCGCTTTTGATCATCAAACAATCCATGTTTATCTTTATCATCATGTTCTTCTTTATCTAGAAAATTACTGTAGTAGTTTGTGTATGGTCCTTGTATGTGATTCATCCAATTAGAAAATAGAGAGCATTCATGATTATTTACTTTTCACCAATGATCTTGAAGTTTTACAAATAGTTCATAATCGAGTTCGTGGAAATTTCTAAAAGACCTCTTTAACCATGCGTAAAAATTCATTACACTTTTCTTTCAAATTCCTGTCGGCTAACTCATTGTACCATTCACAGTCCTGAAAATATGTCATGTAACTAACCCGAATAATTCCCGATAACTCTCCTCCGTTATAGAATCCGTCTTCATTTGAATTGCAAGTAGGCCATTTAGTTTTCCCATTTTTGAAACAGAAAGGTTCGCAAATATGATCACAAATTTCATATGGTACTCCATCTTCGTACCATGGCTCTTCAAGTTCATAATTCAATTCGTTCTCATAATCTTCGTAAGTCTTAGTTCTTTCAATATCATGAGTAAATAATTCCAATTTTATAAAAAAAGTACTATTCACCACAGAAACTTATACTTTATAAACATCAATAATATGATAAAACTTTCAATTACGAGAACGTGTTCGAAAGAATCGCTAAAAACGGAGCTATAACGAATAAGATACGACAAAAACGGGTTTTACGTTAATTAAAGTATAAAAGAATGAATATATAGCTGTTATAGAACAGTAAAAAAACACTATTCATCACAGAATCTCAAAAACCTAAAAATGTGATTTTATGATCACTCGTCTCTATTTCGAAAGCGTTGGGTAGAAACGCCGAGGAAAAGAAACCGTGATCTAAAAACGACCTAATTATGTCATTTTACTAAAAGGGTTAATTCTAAACGTTTTTACTTTATAATGACGATTTCACTTAAACAATAGATGGTGTTAAACTAATATATATTATATGTATATATATATATATATATATATATATATATATATGTTATTAGTTATCAAAGTGCTATATTACTAGGGAATTTCATAATGAGGCTTCTTCGGATGGGTATTGCCGAGTGTTGGATTTTATGATTTAAAGGTCCTAACTTCTCGTGCGTCATGTCCATGACCTCTTAAATTTTGACTAGCTTCTCCGATCGATAGTACGATGATAAACTATATAGGATTATATATGGTTGTTATTAGACAACATACTTGATTACTGATTCGACCTATATTAACTAGGTTGCATTCGAGCGTTAGCGTGACGCGTTTTTACTTGGGATATTTTGTTATCAGTTTACTCACTCAAGGTGAGTTCATAGCCCTATGTTTTACAATTATTAAATTATAAGTTTTTGGGGTGAGAAACATATGCATGTTTTACAAATTGGACGCAAGTGTACATTTTATCATGATTACGTGTTTGCCTAAGTAGCGATAACCCACTTTATCGCCCTATGAATCATTGAACTGTAATTCTGGACTGTGAGCGCAGAATGATTATAGCTAGATCTATTTGGGATTGAACCTCCACGTTCGGGTGATAGCATCACCGGAAACGAACGTTTCATATCAATGGTCGGATAATGGATGTTAGGGTTGAACAATCATCACGGGCATTGTGGCAATATTTATATTTGTATTAAATTATGGTCGAGCTTCGGTGGTCATGGAGCTTAGGTAATCGTAATTTTATTTTGGTGATGTCTGCATCTGTTGCATTAACACTGGGAAAGTCTTGCGGTCCTAGAATATACATTTACATAAACTATGAATTTCACCAACTTTTAGGTTGAGTTTTTTAAAATGCAATGTTTTAGGAGGTCATTAAGCACGAGCGTGCGAAGGATACATTGGTGGTTTATTATTATGAAGCCATCGCATTAAAGATTTATTCGCATTTACATTTTGTGTAATATGTTATAGGCGGGTATCTTTGTAATAATAACAGTAAACAAGTAAAGCTTCGGGGCTTTTGTAACACATACTTTATTAAAACAAAAATGTTTTTCAGTTTTAAACGAACTTTTTGGTCGTTCTTTATATTATATTGTGTTGTTGATCTGAGGAAGAAAGTAACACGCCCCGGACCCTTTTTTTACGCTGCGACCAAATTGGGGGTGTTACAGATTGGTTATCAGAGCAAGGTTATAGAGAACACCAGCGGGTCAAATGTTTTTGTTGGACTAATAAACATCTTCATAAACATTGCCATTTTTACAAAGGGTTTTTTAGGGACATACATACACTTAATTGTGCTTTAGTCGGTATAGGATAGATGCATTGCTTTGATTGATATTCATGATTGAACATGTTATAATTTTAAATGTATATTACTATTATGAGTCTTATATTTGTTAATACGTATATAAGCTAAATTTTGAATTTCAGATATTATCATGTCAGATTCTGAACATTCTACAGTTACATACACATCAGTATCCGAGGACGATTCAGACATCGGTTCACCAGGAGTCGATGGACCACCTATTATGCCAGAGGACCCATATGCTTACATAATGGCTGCTTATGGGGGTTACCACCATCGCTGACTACATACCTGGCCCTGGGTTCCCACCGTCTACTCTGAGTCTTAACTGGCCCTGAGGGACCACTCATTACCAGACTCGTGTCTGGCCACGATGGAGCCTGAGCAGGGCTCCCACCTTCACCCGTTATTTTATCCTTATGTACCAGAAGCCGGTGTACCGGAGTAAATACCACCAGAGGATGAGTCTTTCTAGCCAAGGAACAGCCATTGCATGCTGCTACCTCACCTACTGCTGAGTCACCAGGATACATTCCCGAGTCTGATCCAGAGGAGGATCCCGAGGAGGATCCAGCTGACTACCCTGCTGACAGGGATGATGATGATGATGATGAGGAGGAGGAGGAGCACCCAGCTAACGGACGACTTTGTACCCACTGTACACAGTATTATGACCTTCTAGGATATCTATCGGGATGAGCCATCATTTTCAAGTTCACCTCCTAGGAAGAGGTCGAGAGGGGGGCGGGAATTCTGCCTTAAACCACCCCACCACCATCAACACTTATCCTCTTTCATCTCCATTACCACAGATACCATCACCAACACCCAATAGCCCTACTCATATTGAGATTCCCGAGAGTTGTTTACCTCTTCGGAAGAGGGTGCGTTTTGCTTCTCCCACCCCTAGTCGTGAGGTCGGGGAGAGTTCAGCAGCAGGTGCTGCTAGGCAGGATAGACCTACCATATCGAGGGACGACCCATACTCCATAGCAAGGGAGGACCTTTATGGATTTGTCGATATGGGTTGATGTACCCTCCTAGATGTCGACGTCTAGGGAGTTAGGACTATGGACATTACGGATACATGGGATAAATACTAGGTAGGAGCTCATCGATGAAGATTGCTCCGACACCATAGAGGGGGTCTCAATCAGAGGGTTACCGATCTCGACTACCATTGTTGAGAGGAGGACTACAGCATGTATTGTATTATGGAGGATGCTCAACATGACCTGGTCTCTACTAAGAGCCCGGTCAACTTGTTGCATCACATCCCATAGGAAGGCTTGTTCATGTTCGTTTTAGCAGTAATGATAGAGAGAGAGGCTAAGATGGCTCGTGAGGCTTTGGGGACTATCCATGGATGCTAGCGACTATGCCTTCAGATGTTATGTCATTACGTACTACGGTAGTGGCGCAAAGTGCATTGATTTCAGTGTTTAAGTCAGCAGAATCATAGGAGGACAGAGGGTGATTACAGAGTTTGTTACATCAGACCGCATATAGAGACAGGTTTAGTTGACTAAAGACATTGAGGTTGCTCTGAAAGAGGACAGACACAGATGGTTCGAGATTACAGAGGCAGCATGACCCGCAGAAGGTCCATCCACAGCCTGCAGTTCCTGATTGCACCAGGAGAGGCTCGTGCAGCTCCTAGAATTTTGGTTATGTTGTAGCTATGCTATGCAGTCCTTTATGTTAAGTATTATGGGTTATTACCCAGCTAGCAGACTGTATAGATCTTTTGTTTTGTTTAGATACCCAAGTATAGTCTTTTGTCAGGTATTATATACCTTAGTACACGCTTCTAAGTGTTACGGGTATATCCCGGCTAGTATGGCTTTAGGTTGTTTCTTTTGTCTTGTAACCTAAGTGTAGTAATCATCTTGTATCTGAACCGAACATGTATGTTTTTCCAAGTTATATATGAAATGGATGGATTACGTTATCTATGAAATCGAATTTATTATAAATGAATGTGGATTTGGTTTATACCATGTTAATTTCATAACAGTTGTACATTTTAATGTGTGATGTGATCTTGTTTTTATTTAATGTGTATATGTTATGTCATAGTTATGATTTTATGAAATCTAACGGGTATTATGTTTTCTTGTGATTTAAAGAAAATGGCACCAAAGAGAAAGACCACGAGGTTAAACCCAGATGCAACACCAACACCAGTCACAGACACTCATACCACTACATCTGTCACCAATGCCCAAATTCAGGCAATGATTAACGAAGGCGTTACTGCTGCACTGGCAGCACGTGATGCAAACATAATATGGCGATGATTAGCCATTAATTTCAGGAACGTGGGTGCCAGAAGGCCTATGCAAGTTGCTCGTGAATGCACCTACCCGGGACTTCCTAAAATGCCAACCCTTGGAACCTTCAAGGGCAATTGAAGAGTTGTTCGGACTCAATCAGTGGGTTTGAAAGATGGTGTCTGATTTACTAGCATAAGCAACTGTACAGTAGCATGAAGGTCAAATTTGCTACGTGTACCCTGCAAGGAAATGCTCTTACATGGTGGAACTCCCATGTTAAGACCACTACTCCTGAAGCTGCCCATGCAATGCATGGAGGAACACTGAAAAAGATGAAGACAGACTAATAATGCCCAAGGGGCGAAATTAAGAAACTGGAGTTCAAAATGTGGAATTTGAAGGTAAAGGGTAACGATGTGGTAGCTTATAGCCAAGTTTCCAAGAACTGGCACTAATGTGCGATCGGATGTTTCCGGAAGAAATAGACCAAGTTGAGAAATATGTCAGTGGCTTGCCCGACACGATCCATGGCAGTGTGATGGCGGTCTAAGCCAAAAACTATGCAGGATGCCATTGGAGTTCGCCACTGAACTCATGACAAAAAAGATCAACACTTGGGCTAAACGTCAGGCTGACAACAAAAGAAAATGTATGATGAACCAATACCAGGAACAACAGAAATCAGCAACAAACAAAGAGACAAAACAATGGATGAGGCTTATGCAGCAGGAAATTGTGCATAGGAAACCATACGGAGGGCCTAACCTTTGTGTTCAATTGTAACTCACCTTTGTGGGTCCTTGTGCTCCCAAAAGCAGCACGTGCAACCGATTTGGTCATTTAGGTCGTGACTGCAGTGTCCCCAAATGTCAACAATAGGGGCTAATCAGAGGGCTTGTTTGATTGTGGTGCTCAAGGGCATTTCAAGAAGGATTGCCCAAAATTAAAGAACAACACACAACCGGGGTAATTAGGCTGGAAATGCCACAAGGCTCAAGCAAAGTGGTTATACCGTGGGCAATGCAGGGGCAACCCGGACAACATGTCGTCACGGGTACGTTTATCTAAACAACCGAATATGCATTATTTTATTTGATACCGGTGCGATTAGGAAGTTTTGTATCTATGCATTTTAGTTCTCGAATTGTTATCACTCCTGATGCTTTAGATCATGAGTATAATGTCGAATAGCCGACGGCGATTAGTTGGGTTTAAACGCTATTATCCGGCTTGTACGTTAAACCATCTTACATCATCCTTTCACATAGAACCTAAGCCCGTGAACTAGGTAGTTTTTGACCGTGATAATTGGTTTTGGATTGGTTGGCAAGTACCATACGTTATTGTTGTGCGTGAATAAGCTCGTTTCGTATCTCCTTTTGGGACAAAAATTTTAATCGTTCATGTGACGTTAGCAGCAATAAAAATGGGACCCGTTTAAACATCATCTCGTGTGCTAAAGCTCAAGATTTATTTACATGGGATGTCACGTTAATTATTAGCAAATATCACGGAACAAAGACGAAAGACAAGTCAAAGGAGAAAGACTTTGAGATGATGCAGGTTGTATCAAGAAATTTCCTGAAGTCTTTCCTCGGGACTTGCGGGTTATAACCAACCCACTCGAACAAGTGAGTTTCGGAATCGATATTGGTATAGGGATGCTACACCTGTAGCCCCCGGGCACCATTTAGATTAGCACGTCAAAATGAGGAACTAGCGGTAGCAACTGCAGGAACTTACGGACAAAAGGCTTCATAGACAAGTTTCCTCACACTGGGAAGCTCCAGTTCTGTTTTGTGAAGAAGAAAAGATAGGTCTTTTCGGATGCTGCATCGGATTACAGGGAATAGAACAAAACTGACAGTGGAAAAGAACAGCTACCCAATCCCAAGGATCGATGACCTATAATCGAACAGCTGCAGGGTCGAGGATTTATTTCAAAGACTCGATCTGAGGTCAGGGTATCACCAGTTGAGGGTTCGAGAAAGAACAGAAGTCAATTTCCCAAGACTGATTCAGGACTCGATCGGTCACTTGAATTTCATAGTCATGTCTTTTTGGTTTGACTAATGCACCGGTCGTGTTCATGGAACCTTATGACGGGTGTGTAAAACCGTTATCTAGACAAGTTGTGAATTTGTCTCATCGATGACATTTTGATCTACTCCAAAAATAAGAAGGAGCATGAAGAACACCTTAGGCAGATCCTTGAAATGGCTAAGAAGGATGGAATTGTCTACGCCAAGTTCTCCAACAGTAGTGTGAAGTTGGATTTCACAGGGTACAATCCTTCGGTCACGTCGATTGGACTGTCGAGGTATTCACGTTTTGACCCTGCCAAGATTGAATCTATCAAAAGATTGGGCTTCCTAAACACCACAGAGATTCGCCAATTTTTGGGGCCTAGCCGGCTCTTTATAGAAGATTCATTGAAGGGTTTTCAAAGATCGCCAAGACAAGATAATGACCAAACTAACCCAGAAAGGTGTTAAGTTTGATTGGGGCGCGATAAAACAAGAAGCAGCTTTATTCAAGTTTGATAACAGAAGCTGTGCAGTTGCACCAATCCTGGCCTTGCCTGAGGGAAGCGAAGAGATTTCATTCAGCATTATGCGATGCTTCAAAGAAGGGTTTGGGCGCTGTGTTGATGCAAAGAGAAAGGGTGATTTCTTATGCATCACGCTAGTTAAAATTTCATGAAAGGAACTACACGACTCATGATTTAGAACTTGGGGCAAGTAGCTGTTCGCTGTAAAAATTTTGGAGGACTATCTGTACGGAACAAGTGCACGGTGTTCACTGAGCACAAAAGTTTACAACACATTCTTTTGATCAGGAAGGAATTATAATATGAGGCAACGTCGCTGGTTAGAGTTGCTGAGTCTCGATTACGATTTTGCCGAGAAAATTCGTTATTACACCACTGGAGGGACAGGTGTTTCGAAATGTTTTTGTTTTTGCTGATTGCTACTTGGAGCACTAGGACAGGTATGCCATTTTACTTTCGATTAGGAACTGTAGCGGAAGTGCTTTATGCTGGAACGGGAGAAAAGGATACGAGAGAGAGAACCACTAAGGGTTTTCGGGGGGGAGAAAGGAGGAACTAGGTTCTAGGATAACTGAAGAGATCACTAAGGGGTTTTTCCGCGCGGCCCTCCTTAGTTTTATGAACACTTCTTCTTATGGCCCCCTTCGGCCTTTGTGTCTTAGGGGGCCTTTTGGGCCGGCCTTAGTTGTGTATAGTTCTCTTTACTTCTTTTGTGCACTTTACTTAGTGTCTTACAATTAGTGTTGGCCCTTCTACGTCTTCTCCTTAGGTTTGTTCCAATTTGTAGGGGGCCTTACTTAGGAAGCTGTGGGGGGGAGAGTATGTGTGGGTGTGTTTGGGCTGTGTGCGAGGTTGCCGGCGGAGCTTTGAGTTTTTTAGTGTTTTCTTCTCTCCTTTTCTTCTCCTTCTTCCTCTTTCTCATCTCCTTTCCTTACTCTTCTTAGTTCCCTTCCTTTAGTGATTTAGTGTATGGGCCTTAGTGATACTTCTTTCTTCTATCTTAGTGATTATAACAAACTCTCCCTTCTCTTAGTGATAAGTTTGAATTGACTATATGGCTATTCTTGGTTGATCTTCCTATAAGGAAAAAGGAAAATCTTTGGAAAGCTCGACTGAAGCACATACGAAAAGAAAGGAAAGCCGAAGAAGTAGAAAAAGAAAAAAGAACCAAGAAGATCGAGCAAATCAAGAAAAGAAGAAGAAAAAAGGAACTCCGAAAGAGAAAAAGAACATGCAGAAGAAGAGGAAAAGAGAAAGAAGAAAAGGAAGAAACAAAAGAAAGAAGAAATAAGTAATAACAAGAGACAAAGGAAGAAAAAGAAAGACATAAGAAAAAAAAGAAGAAAACCGAAGAAATCAAGATAGGACGGATGTAAGAGAAGAATAAAGTAAGAATAAAATAGGAAGGAAAGACAAGCAAGATAGAAGGAAAAAGAACAAAGGAAAAAAAAGAAAGAAAAGCGAAGAAGAAGAGAAGTAAAGAAGAGAAGAACATAAAGGAGAACATCAAGAAGGAGGAGGATGCAAGGAGAAATAAAGAATAAAGGGAAAAAAATAAGAAACATTAAGAAGAAAAAAAAAAGAAAAAGAAAAGAAAGAAGAAAGAAAGAAAAGAAGAAAAGAATAAGAATAAAGATGAACAGAAAGAAAAGAACAAAAAGAAGATAAGAAAACATACGAAAGAAAAGAAAAGAACATTCAAAGATCAAAGAAAAAAGAAAGAAGAACTAGGAAAAAAGAAGTAAGAATAAAGAAACAAAGAGGAATAAAAAGAATGAAAGAGAAAGAAAAGAATGAAAAGAAGAGAAAAAAGAAAAAGAACAGAAAAAGAGGAAAGAAAAGAAAAAAGAACATCAAGAAGGAGGAAGGATTCTGATGGAAGAACACGAGAAGAAGAACCAAAAAAAAGAAGAACAAGAAGAGAACAAAGAAAGAAAAGATCATCAAGAAGAAAAAAGAAAGGAAGACATTCAATAGAAGAAAGAACAAGAAGAATTAGAAGAACAAAAGAACATCATGATAAGAGAAACATAAAAGAAAGAACATAAGAAGTAAGAGAAGAGAGAACAAGAGAAGAAAGAACAAGGAAGAGAAAAGAACATAGGAAGAAGAAGATAAGAAAGAGAGAACATAGAAGAACATCAAGATAGGTAGGATTTATATGTTGGAGGTGGGAATGGTGTATTGGTCTGGAGAATTTCAAAAAACTGATCAGGAGAAGATGGAAGAGGGGAAGTAGAGGAAAGAAAGAGAAGAGAGGAGAGTAGAAGGGAAGAGGAGAGAAATGAAAGAAGAAGAAGAAAGAAAAAGAAGGATGAAAGTGAAAAAGGGAAGAAGAGCAAGAAGAAACTTAGATTTTGAAGTAGGTATGAAAAGGAAAGAAAGGGAAGAAAAAGAAGAAAAGAGAAGAAGGAAACTTAGAACCGGGAAAAACAGAAAAAAGTTGAAAGGAGAAAAAATAGTTTGGATTGGAACCACGTTTACGGATGATTGATTTGATATGGAAATGATGATTGATTGATTTAATGATGATGAATTATGATGAAACTTGATGAATGATTGAATGAAACTCTATTGTGGCTATAAATGTTGGCGGTAGGGGAGTTAAGTTTAGGAGTTGGTTTTTTGGTTTTTATTTAGTAAGTTGTAGGACAGAGTTTGTGAGGAGTAGGTGGGAGTTAGGAGTAGAGGAGTTAAGGAGGAGTTAAAGGAGTTGTGGAGTTAAGTTGTTGTTTGAGGATGTTAGTTGAGTGGAGTAGGATTGAGGACGGGAGAGGAGTTGGTGTTACGTTGGAGGAGTTGATAGTAGTTTAGGGAGTAGTAGGGAGTTGGTTTTTTGGTTTTTAGTAGGGGAGGGGAGTTGGTTACCAAGGAGTAGTTGTGATCCCTCCCCAGGGAGGAGGTTGTGGGTTAAGTTGAAGAGGATTTAGGAGTTAGGTTGTTAATTCGGTAGGAAGTTGTAGGAGTTTGGTTTACCATGTTGTATTTTATTGATATATTATGGCGACATTAAGGTAATGTGATCATGCACGTGTAGTATAGGAAAGTTGTTCCCACAACCCCCCACCCAAGCCACAAAACCACCCCCCACCCCCCCCCCCTACATCCCTCAACCCCCCCCCTCCCTTCACCCACCCCCCCCCTCAATCCACACCCCATACAATCCCCCCCCCCCCCCCCCACCACCCCCCCATCCCCCCCCCCCCACAAACCCACATCCTCCCCCCACATCCCACAAAGAAAGGCAAGTCTTTATATCTCTATTCATCCGGGGTGGGTTGGTTGAGTGGTTTTCTGACAAGCAAGAATTTTGTACCAAGGATATTGAAGAAAGAAGAAGAAACGAAAAGAAGTAAGAAAAAGATAGAAAAGGATAGGGGATATGAAAGAAAGAAACTATATTGTGGCCCCCCACCCACCCACCCCTCCCCCCATACCAAGAATATGAGCTAAATATCGCCACCCCCCTAAAAACCTATGTGAGCAATGTGTTTTACTTGACCATTCTGTGTGCTAAGGTACAAGGCCGCCCGGAACCACCGAAACACGTCCGAACCGACGGTCCGTCCGCGAACAGCGCAACCGAACATCAGACCGCCGTCCGACGGACCGCACCCCCGAAACCGACTCCGCCGGCCCGCGTACCGTACACGAAAAACCGGACCCCGGCGAAACATCAGAAGACCCGATCATCAGGAGGAGACCCGGAACATCAAGAGAGTGGAGACCATCGGGTTTTTTGTTATTTGTTTTTATTTTTGTTATTACAACCCGATTAGGTTACTCATGAAGTGGGACAACATCCACGAATTGGATATATGTTTGTCACAAAGCTTCCTAAGTCGTCACAAGGTATTATGATTCTATTTGGGCGTTGAATCGTTTTGACCTATCCGACTTACAAAGTCTTGCCATTTTTCATTTTTTATTGCCTAATGAAGTGGGAAAGGGAAAAACTGGGGGGAAACAGAGTTCCCTATGGATAAATATAAAACTGGCAAGGATGTACCCTAAAGGAGGTAGTCACGATAGCAATTATGAAATACTTGTTTTTATCATCTTGTGATCGTTGTGACCCTCGTGTTGGTTGGCACATTCAAATTTCTGGCGGTCACTTCAAAAGGCTTTGGGTACAAGTATTTAGATTTGAGTTTGCATATCATTTTCGCCCAAAACGACGGACAAAGCCAATTGAGAACCATCTTAAACTCTCGAGGATATGCTTACGTGCTTTGCGTAATCGACTACTTTGGAAAATATTAATTGGGTGTGGGTTTTTAAACATTTTGCCATTAGTAGAATTTTCATACAATACAGAGTTATTCATGCTAGCATTAAGGCTGTGCACGTTTTTTGAAGCACTTTTTATGGTCGAAAGTTGTGTTCCCCGTGTGTTGGGCGAGCCGAGGACGGCTGGACAAGTCTCAAACTCACTGGGTTCCAGATATTAGGTTGCAGAAACAACAGAGGTGGATCATCCAAATTAAACAAAAGGATCAAAAACCGCTCGCAGATCGAGGGGAAAAGAGCTACGCTATTTATGCCATTAAACCAATGGATTTTCTAAGGTTGGAAGTAAAGTTAAGCCTTTAAAAGTTATTTCACCTTGGAAAGGGTAGGGTCGTACGTTTTGGCAAAAAAGGGGGAAGTTAAAACCCAGATATTCCAAGATTATGTGGACCTTTCAAAGTGTTTTGACAAAGGTTGGAAACTGTTTCTTGCTTAAAAGCTTGAGCTTCCTCAAGAGTTGAGCAGGAGGGTCCACAATATGTTTCATGTATCAACTTGAAGAAATGTTATTCTGATGATCCATTAGTCGTTCTGTTGGAAGGACTGCAAGTAGATCGAACAAGCTTCTTTTTGTTTTTTGAAGTGACCTTGTAGCGCTCATGGATCGCGAAGTCAAACAATTGAGGCGAAAGCCGAAACGTTAAGTGTCCCAATTGTAAGGTTTGATGGAACTCTAGGCGGGGTCCTGAGTTTACGTGGGAACGTGAAGATAAATTCAGGAAGAAATATCCACACCTCTTCACCAAGACCGCACCATCATCAAGTGCCGTGTCATAAGCCTTGAGGACAAGGCTCATTTAATGGGGGAGGAATACTATAACACTCATGTTTTAGGTCTTTGTGTGACATTATGTTATATTCACAATTTAGTGTTAGGGTTTTTACGCGTTTGCCTTAAACCGTAAACGTTAAGGTTACATTAGCGGTAAACTAAAAAATGATCATTCAATGTAAACGGGCAGTAAACAATTAATGTTTACATATCAAGCAAGTGTTATATGATTTTATTATATGGGGATAATTAATAACTTGTTTTCTTAATTTTATTGGCTACGTAAAAATTGCTAGTTTCGCTGATAATATAAACGCCGTTTTTTAGGCATTCCCGGAAGCACCAAAACCTAACTACGCTTAAACGAATACCCACGATTATACCCAATACACAAAAATAAAAATATTATAAATAACATTAGAGGCCTATGTGGTCGGATTTATAAGGATAGGCAAGGGACAAAATATTCTAGAGTCAAAGTTATCTCTTGAATTCATGGGATGATTCCCATTTTAGGGAACCAAACACTTACACCTTGTAAGAACCCACTCCCCTATGGGCTCTTACACATGAGTTAGCAAGTAACCATGGTTAAGTTACTTAGATATTTTCACTATAAAAGCTAGCAACTAACAAAATAGAGTTCATATCAAAAGTGTGAAATCACAAAAACTCTCCCATTTTCTCTTATACATGCCACGGCTCAAAACCCTTGCCAAACCAAATCCATAGCTTGATTTTCTATCATTATACAAGCATACACACATCATATCTAAGGTATTCTAAGGTGTTTTCAAGAGTTGGTTCACCATTTGCAAGCAAGGAATCAAGAAAGGAAAGAGAAAGAAATAAGTAAAGGATTTACTTGGGAAAATTTAGGGTTTTCACCTATATTTTAAGCTAAGGTTGTTACATCACAAGGGTTTGTGATTGTTTTTATTTCAGCTCTAATCATCCAACAAGTGATATTATAAAGTTTAATCTATTTCTTAAACTAAGATTTTATGTATTCATGTTTTATTATTTGGCTAATATCACCATTTAGGGTACGGTTGAATATGTAACATAAATTTTTACTTATGATCATTTTTTGTACACTTATTTAACATGTCATATGATGCTAATATGATGTTAAAAGGAATGTATAAGTGTTTTAACATGATGCTTAAGAGTAAACATATATATGAACAAATTAGGGTTTCTAAAAAGTCCTAAAAACAAGTTTTAAACACATTTTGGAAAAAATATCTTAAGGGGCTGTTTAAGATTCGAAATTTACATATATGTTTTATGATTTTATAAAATACTACATGTCACAAGGATCGAGGGGTCATAAAGAACTTGAAAACGTATTATAACGAAGAAGATACGCTTTATTTACAAGTTTACGATAGTTAATCTTTATAAAACAATTTTTATAAAAAAGTACTATTCACCACAGAAAACTTATACTTTTAAACACAAAAATATGATAAAACTTTCAAATTAGGAGAACGTGGTTTGAAAGAAAATCGCTAAAAATGAGCTATAACGAATAAGATACGACAAAAACGGGTTTTACGTTAATTAAAAGTATTAAAATGGATTATATACTGTTATGGAACAGTAAAAACACTTTTATTCATAGGAATCTCAAAAAACCTAAAATGTGTTTTTTGGATCACTCGTCTTAATACGAAAGTATGTGGGCGTTAGAAACGCGAGAAGAAACGCGAGCTAAAAGACCAAGTTATGTCTATTTTTACTAAAGGCGTAATTATAAACGTTTTTACTTTATAATGACGATTTCACTTAAACAAATAGATGGTGATAATATACTCAATGTTAAGGTTAGGACGCGCAAGTGGATTTCTCATCACATATATGTATGTATGCATAAATAAATATATATATGTTATTAGTTATCGAAGTGCTATATTACTAGGGAATTTCATAATGAGGCTTCTTCGGATGGCGTATTGACGAGTTGTTGGATTTACGATTTAAAGTGTCCTAACTCCTCGTACGTCATGTCATGACCTCTTAAATTATGATAGCCCGAACGATAGTACGATGATAACTATATAGGATTATATACAGTTGTTGTTAGACAACGTGCTTGAATACTGATTCGACCTATATTAACTAGGTTGCATTCGAGCGTTAGCGTGACGCGTTTTTACTTGGGATATTTTGTTATCAATTTACTCACTCGAGGT
Source organism: Tanacetum coccineum (assembly GCA_026074375.1). NCBI lineage: Eukaryota > Viridiplantae > Streptophyta > Magnoliopsida > Asterales > Asteraceae > Tanacetum > Tanacetum coccineum. Next base: position 30,584 of record BQNB010027340.1, on the reverse strand, counting down.
GAGTTCATAGCCCTATGTTTTACAATTATTAAATTACAAGTTTTTGGGGTGAGAAACATATGCATGTTTTACAAATTGGACGCAAGTGTACATTTTATCATGATTACGTTTTGCCTAAGTAGCGATAACCCACTATGCCCATGAATCATGAACTGTCAATTACTGGAATGTGAGCGCGAATGATTATAGATAGATCTATTTGGGATTGACCTCCCCGTTCGGGTGACTAGCTATCACTGGAAATGAACGTATATCATGTCGGATACTAGATGTTACGGGTTGAACATCATCACGGGCAATGTAGGCAATATTTATATATTGTATTCAATTATGTCGAGCTTCGGTGTCATGAGCTTAGGCAAAAGTAATTGCATTTTCTGATGTCTGCATCTGTTGCATTACCACTGGGAAAGCCTTGCGGTCCTGCATACACATTTACATAAACCTATGAAATTTACCAACTTTATGTTGACATTTTTAAAAGCAATGTTTTTCAGGAGGTAATTAAGCATGAGGTACGAAGGATACATTGGTGGTTATAATATGAAGTCATGCATTAAAGATTTAGTCGCATTATATTTTGTGTATCTGTTATGGGCTGGAAATCTTTGTAATAATAAACAAGTAAACAAGTAAAGCTTTGGGATTTTGTAACACATACTTTATTAAATCCAATGTATCAGTTTTAAACGACTTTTTGGTCGTTCTTATATTATCTTGTGTTATTGATCTGAGAAGTAACACGCCCCGGACCCTTATTCCGCTGCGACCCAATTTGGGGGTGTTACAGTCGAGGAAACTACCGAGGTCGAAATAAGACTACTGGCTTCTTACGTTAGCACCCCGATGTGTCAGATTGTTTAAGGACCGGGTCTAATAATTTGCTATAATAAATAATAATTACAATAAAGCCAAATTTCGACTACCCGGGGTTATCTAAATAAAGCCTCCATCTATGGACTCGTAGTTGAGTTGTTTTGGATGAAATAAAAAGGTTAACCCCTAAATCGTGCGAAATTAGAACCTTAATGTGGACCTTATTCTCACCATATCGTCTCTTTAGGAAAGGATTTCAAACTAATTATGGTCTTAACCGGGTGTACTTTATGTAAATAAGACATTAATTTATTTGTCACAAATAATAATAATAAAATCATAAAGGATTTAGGTAAATAAGGGAGCGGAAAGTAGTATATGTCATACACAATAGCATGTTTATGACTAGTATTAAGCAACTTAACTTAGATTTAACAATGATTTGATTTTAAGCTGGTTGGGGTGGGTAGAAAAACCGAGACATGAATTTTATCTTTTTTAGGTGTTTCTTGTATCGCGGAAGTTCTGATATGAATGAATTGAATAAAAAAAAAGTGCATAAAAATGGTAAAACGGGGAGCTTTTCAAAACTAGTGATTTCTTAATCCCCTTAGATGAACACTTAGCTACTTTTCGATGGTAATTAGTCCTAAGGGGGATGAATTTTTTTGGTTTTCTAATTGTTTACTTTTATGACATTGCGTGAGGACACGAGCAATAGCTAAGTATGAGGATTTTTGAATATGTAGTATTAATCACATATCAATTTTCCTAATAAAAGAGCTGTAAAAAGACAAAAATACATGTAAAATACCTTGTATATGTTGTTTTTTGTCAAAAGCAATAATGCAGGTAACGTGATTATGTCAGAAAATGGCCAAAACACGCAAACAGACAAAACCAAGCACGGAAATGGAAAGAGCGTAAGAAAACGAAAGCGAAGGCGTTCTCCTTAATGGGCCCAACTGTACCATTTGTATTAGGCGGGTCAGCCCATTAACATTGTATTTTTATAAACCTAAGCATTATACATTTTACAAGTCCAAATTCATATTACCATTTCCTTGGCCCAAATAACAAATCCAAGCCCAACACCACTTTTCTTATAACGCTGGACCCAAGTCAATTCTTATAAACCCGAGTCTTCAATCACTGTACATCTTTTTCACCCATTCCCTCCATTTTTCACACACAAACAAATTTACACAGGGTTAAACCCCTCTCTACACGCACGCATCCCTCCTCTTCTAGAAGATTGATAGGACACGTCTGACACCATTTTAGCCACGCTGGCAATCCCACACTCTTCTATTGGTTGATGAGACGTGGAACGAGATCAAGGGATCTAAATGATTACTTGAAGAAGATGAATATGAATCAAGGGCTCAGATTAGATGTTGAAGACACCCCTCAAGGACCTAAAAGATTCACTCCATCACTATAAAAGGAGATACAATCACACCAGAAATCATCTAGTGTATATTAGTTGTAGTGTATTTAGTAGCTTATCAGTAAAAAGAAAAAAAAAAAAACAAAAAGATAAAAAAAAAAAAAAAAAAAAAAGAATTAATTTTAGCTTTATTGACCTTGTTCTTTAAATGAATTTCCTTTTTCAACAACTTGTACCTCTTTTCAGATTAATAAAATTAAGTTTCATTAAATTTTTTCCTTTAAGTCTATTTTACTTTTAAGCAATTTTGATTTAAATATGTTTTGAATTCACTTAAATAAGCTCAAATAAGCTCATTACTCTAAGCATGCTTTATTCACTAAGCACTCCTCAAACTTAGCTGAATAAGCTTTCATTCCTCTAATACCTCAAATTTACAGATGAGCTTTTGGTATCTAAGCCACTATGGATGGCTTTATGAGACCTCACCAGCTTCGTTTCCTAACAAGTGGAGCATGATAATATCTTCTTTTGAGCATTTTTATCCTTGTTTGAGCTAAGATCAAGGTACACATGTTCTATTTTTCATTTTAGCTTAATTTTTCATTTAGCTTATTGCTCTGCTTATTTGTGCTTATTACTCTATTTCAACTGATGCTCACATATTTTGTTTATTTAAGTCTAGTTTATCTTAAATGTGTCTAGTTTTTAGTTTAAAATAGTTTAGCTTAAGTTTGAGTTAAAACTGTCCAATTCATAGTTAAAACTGCTTTGTATTCTAGCTTATTGATATGTGCTTATTTTCCTTAAGTTTTTGCTTATTTGTCCTTAACATGTTTAGTTTTCAATCTGTTTTAACAATTCATAGCTTATTTCAATCTGTTTTAGCTTAAAAGTTAAACTTCATGTTTTAAAAAGGTGTTTGAGAAAAGGAGCTTTCAATAAGGTGAATCATGTTAGACTTGTTTTAGCTCTTAAATCAGTTTAAATAAGCTTTAATAAGGTCTGTATGCTAGATTTTATAAGCTTAAAAGTAGTTTTGATAAGTTATAAGTTTGTTTTAACCAAAATTCCAAGTCTGCTAGTCTAGGGTGTTTTTAAACTGCTTGTTTGTAGAGCTTCTTAAAAATCTGCTTGAGTTGTGGTTTTTATACTTTAAACCAGTTCATTTAGCCTTACTTTGTATCTGTTTTGAGTAAATAAACTTTGAAAAAACCTTTAGAGTTTCTTAGATAAAAAAAACTGTCAAGTGATTTGAAGTTTATTAACTTGTTCTTAGAGTCTCTAATATGCAAATCAAGTGAGGTCAATCCCTAGCTAATGTAGGTCAATCTTTGGTTAATTTAGCTTATTGTGATATAAGCTAAATCTGTTTTAAGTTTTCATTCTGTCAGTAAGTGTTTTTGAGTCTTAAATTTAAGAATCAAAGAGTCACTTTTCTCCAAAAAGCAAAATAAAGTAATGTAGTCTGCCATTCATTTCACTTTTTCTAGCTTATCCTTTTATCTAGTTAGTTTATTTCAGTTTATTTGAGTATTTTTAGTTTAGTACTAAATCTGTTTTTGCTTTTTAGCCTTTTTCTAATGCTTATTAGTCCTTATTTTTAGCTTAAAAATTGGTAAAAAGTCCTTTAGTCCTTTTTAAGTATTCTGTCTTATTGCTTTAAAATGCATTTTAGCTTATGTCATTTGTTTTTTTTCTTAGTCCTTTTTGCTTATTTAGTCTGGGTCTTGATCTATTTCTAGCTTATTAGCTTCCTTTGAGCTTATTGAGTCACAAATAGACCAAACATTTTAGCTATATGTCTTTTAGTCAAAATAAGCAAAACTGTCAGCTTTAAATAGCTTTTTCCTAGCTTATTCATAAGTTTCAGAAAAAAGTTTTTTTAAAAGTGCTTATTTTTTCTTATAGTTTAGCTGTTTTAAAAGAAAAATAAAAAAAATGTTTTTGCAAAAAGTGCAAGTCCAGAACTCAAACCTGTGACCTCCCTCTCAACACACAAATGCCTTAACCAGTTTGCCCTTGGGTCTTTTTCATAATACCTTTGCGCACTTAATTACTTATACATGTTTTTCAGTTTGCTTATTCGTTCTTATTTGCTTTTTATCTGCTTATTCTTTCAGCCAAATGTCCAGTTTTCATTTTTCATAGGTTTTAAATAAGTCAAAGTATTTTTCATAAATTTTTTAGATTTTTAATAATTAGTTTACTATTTTTAATATTTTATTTAGATTAAATCTGTTTTTAATTCATAAAAAAATAAAGTAAAAATCAAAAAAATATAATTTCTTTTTCAAGAATTATTTTAATACATTTAGGTTTTATAAATTTGCAATTTGAAGTTTTAGGGTTAAATTTGATATTTTAGGTATTTAGTCGCGTTTTATTTAGCGTAGAAGTTAAGTGCTTTAAATGTTTAATTCCCGTTATTTTTAGTTTAGCGTGCCTTTATGTGCTTTCCCTTGGTATTAGTAGATTTAGAAACCCAAACCAAATCTTTAATGACAATCAAGATCGACTCGCGACATAAACGTGAATTTCCATTCACCTCTCACCGAGGAGAATAATACCCGTATTGATTACTTATTATTCTTTCCTAAGAATAATTTGTATGATACTTTGCTTACGTATATGTATATGTATATATATATATATATATATATATATATATATATATATATATATATATATATATATATATATATATATATATATATATATATTATTAAGAGGGGTTTTTGAATGAACATCAGTGATCATACATGTCTCGTCCATAACAAAATTTCCTATCTTGTAATTTTAATAAGATTAAAACATAACTTTTAATAAAGTATACATCTTCATTTCTATATGATGGTAGTACATCCTGTAGCCCAACATGGGTTGTGAGGAATTGGCTAAAAACTTTAATCAGTTTAATACTTGTGTGAAGACTATATGACTTGATAGCTCAAGTTGACTCTCTTACAAAATAGGATATCTTATGCATTGACTGACACTATATACTATGTGATCTAAGTAATGAAGTGGTTTCATGTGTACCATTTTCTTGCAGTTCATTGGCGAAGCTGGTGCTAGAAAGTTTGTCCGCCGTAACATCTTTCCCAGCCTCAAGACGCATACATTAAATGCAATCAATGTTAGCAATGGGAATATGGTATTATGGGCCTTTTTAATCATTTTTGGATGCCCAATCTTGCAGACCCTTGAAATCACTGTGAGTGAAATGCATATGTATCATATGGCTAGTCTAAAAATCTCATAGCTGTGCATTTGAATACTATAAATTCTTGTAGGATATACATATGAGTTCTGCCCCAGCATCTATAATTTCTTCTCCAGATCCTCTCTACAACAGAATGGGACGGTTGCAGATTCAGAATGTGTTGTTTTCATCTTGTCGAGGTTCAGAAGTTGAAATATGTTTGATAAAGTATTTACTTGCTTGTTCCCCTTTGCTAAAGCAGTTCATTCTTCGTTGTGATACAAGCCTAATGTCGGATGACAAGTTGATGTTTGCTATGAAGTTGTTAAAGCTTCATCGAGTCTATGGTGCTGAAGTTGTTCTCTACTAATTTATTATTGTAAGAGTATCTTTAACTTATGTTTTGTTTCCTGAAGTCTATTGTGACTTTGGTTAATCTATGTGGGCTTCGGCAGGCTCTTGATGTAATCTAAATGGGCGATGATGGCTAATTAAAGCAGCCCTAAGCAGTGATATTAGAACAGACAAAATTAGATTTCATGATGTAGTTATTGCTTGAAAGCCGAATGAATGGTTGCAATAAATGGTGTTGTGGGACATCTCAAACTTACAATTGTTACAATTTTAAGCTGTTTATGGGCATTTAAACCATACCATATATGTCTATTTATCCTATTCACCAGGCTAAAATGATTGTAGAATGTGGATGCATCCATGATAAGGAGTGGAAGGAACTTGACAGCTGTGCTACCATGCATTGTGACCATGTGAGGCGGTCTCAAACAGGTCATTCACTAAAACTGCAATAGATATGCTTTCCTGACTGTTCATAGAAATAGTCATCTTCATCTGTATCCAACTAGTCATCCTTCAATCTCATTATCAACATAGCAACAACACATATCAAAGATGTATTTAGCTTCCATGACGATGGCTCCCCTTGTCATGGCTTTGAAGAAGTCTTAACTTGTTACAAGAGGGTCGTGCCATACGTTCAGTTGGCTGGTATATATGTTATGCTTTCATTATATTTTTGAATTTAAACTGCCTATAGGAATAACGAGCTCACAAAACCACCTTTTGATTCTCAAGGACCAACATCTTATGCACCCGTTGTCAATGCTGCCATCGATATTGTGGAGAAAAGTGGAGGTCAATTCCATATTCTAGTTATTTAGATATTCCTACTCTAATTACAAACTATATAAATTCTAAGTGTGTTTCCCTCTTGGAAAAGCTTAGCATCCCTAGCTAACAGCTATTTTGCACGAAACATATTCCTTGTAAAATATCTTTCATGTTTCAGCCAATTCTTTTGCCGTGGAAACACATATTTATTCACCGAACCTCTTTAGTTTCCTGAGCATATTAAATACATGAGGGAGATTCCATTCAGAATATGCAATAGCAAATGCAACTATATATATGCATTGAATAATTTTGTAGAAATGGATATTTTTCATGCATGAAGGTGACAAGAAGCATTAATATGGGTGATGGAGAACTCAGTTTGCAGGAGCAAAACACAATCAACTCAATTGTTGAAGCAAGGTATTGCTTCACCTGAGAATCAACTTTCTGAAAGTTCTGCCTTCTTCAAGTCAATATACCTTAATACATGCTTGTGAAGCTAGTTGTATTTACTTCCATTTATAATCGTGTTTTTATTTCCTACACGTAAGTCGTTTATAGTATATGCTAATGTTTGATTATGAATTAGACCAAAGTGGCATTCATAGTTTTAGATTAATATTAGTAGATTCATCTGAATATTTTTAATGGTATCATACTGCCACTTTAAAATGAGGTATAATTACAGAAACTGAATTTAGTACACATTTCTAGTTTTGACTACGGAATTGCTCAAGTAAGAGATGTTGGAGAATTATCCGAGTTTAGATATGGCTATAATGCGTGTTCCAGACATCAAAGATATCCTAGTTGGAGTGCTAGTCCAACTCGTCTTATTTACTTGTTTATTTAGGATATTAAATGTAATCCTAGTTATAGTCTAATATGTCTTGTTTAGTCTATATATACCGTGGAGGGTAGGGATTCATATTGTACCAAAATTGAAGTTTTAAGTTAGTTTCTTCAATAAATAAAATTTGCGTGTTAGGCAGTAACATACATGTTCTTGTTTCCTTTGTGTCGTGTTCATATTTGCTCTTGCTGTGCGTATACATCTGATAAACCGTTCGTGTTGAATACGCGTAGGCCTATCAATGGTATCGTGCAAGGTCACGATTCTTTTCTTTGTTCCTGTTTTATCGTGCAAGGTCACATTTTATTTACCTTTAGTTTTGTTTGCTGCGTAATACACCATACACTCATATTCCCTCCCTTTGAAAATCCTAACAGTCGCATACACTCATACACCATACACTCATAACAGTCGCAACTACCATCATTACCGTCCTTGACTTACTACAAACCCTACTACACTTCTCACGGACAGCTATCTCTTAACACACATCATCACCTTCTCACTCGCGTCCCGGTTAAACTTGACCTCGACAATTGGAATTATGGGTTGTGGGAGTTCTTTTTTGAGCAATTGTGTTCTAACTATGATGCGAAAAAATACATTCATAATCCTACTAATGAAGTTAGCTCGAGTACTTTGGCACCTCTCACACCAAAAGAGTTCAAAGTAGACAAGATTGTACTTTCATGGATTTTCACCACACTTTCGGATGCACTTCAAGCACGGTTGGTTGTGGCACGTCCGAAATCGGCTAAGGAAAGCATGGACACTTATCTCTGAAATTGTCAAAGACAACAAAAGGTCTCGTACCAATGCGTTAAAGGCGGAGTTACGTGCTATCAAACATGGGGATCAAAGCATGGAATCCTACTTTTAAAAAAATGAGTCGATTGTCACCATTCTCACTTTTTTCTGAATCTCAATTTGTAAGTCTCAATAAATCTTACGATGATGCGTCCCTTTTGTAGAAAACTGTAAAGTTATACCTGATGTGATGAAGTATAGGTGGCAGTTTTAACTCATTAACCTTCAATGTGGGTTGTATTATATTTCTAATGGGTCAAAATTGCCAATAAGTGATAGTTTTAAGATGGTGTTTGGATGAGTTAGTTATGTGCTTTTATGCTTATTGTGTTCCTCTAATATATAATGTTGATGATTTTGATGTATCCAAGCCATTATAAAGGTATAAATTTGTTATATATTCAAGGGTATTAGATTGATCTTAGTGACATATATTTGACATTAGTAAGATGTAAAAGTCGAGTTTGCTAGATGGCAATTGTTTGCTCTTACATTAAGTATGCTTTATTATGTATGCGAACTCAAAGAGGTATCGTTGGCTTATTATTTTCATTGTGAATTGTTAAATATGCATTACATTATCTGAGAACTAATAAATTTAATTATATAAGACGATGTGGAGTATTTAAATAAGCGAAAACTTCCCTGAAAACTTTTTAAAAGTTATAAAAGTAATAATATTAAAATCAAGTGGTCATTTTTTTAGCTGGTGAGTTATTGATTGTACGATCTTTAAACTTGGTAAATCTCAACAATATGTTAAAGCTATGTCATGTTACAAGTCAAAGGTTGAATTAGTTGTTTCTATGACTGAACTATTTTGTTTCAAATAAGTTGCTTGAAGTTGTTTATCCAAATCAGTTCTAAAAGCAATAAGCAAGAAATGTAGTTCTCTTATAATTTTGAAAAGTACCTAATTACGTCTTAATTTCCATCATCTATTATTTTAAACTAGACGAGTACCCGCGCATAGCGGCGACGGGTACCATATGACTATATTTTGCGGTGAGCAAATGTTATCTGATTAAACGCTTTTCTAACAATAACTGTACAAATAAATACTAATTAAAATTAAAATAGGTAATAACAATGCAAATAATTTCATATCCACTATTATTTAAACTCACGACCATCAAGACCACCACCACAAACCAAAATATCTGACACAACCATAATCTGAATATGCAAATCTAACTGGTGTGGTTATTATTTGGTTTCACCGGTTGTGTTTAGGTGTTTTGATGATGAAATAAGTGGTTGATTAGTTGATGCAAAAACTGAATCAAGATAACACCGGGCTTAAACATTTGGTAATTTTGATAGGGTTATAAATTTTGACCAATTTTGAGTAGATGGAATTCGTTGGAAAAACGTTGTCCCTTTTCGGTGCTTTTTATTTTGAATCTTGATTAGTGTGCTGATGGTTGTTGTACCGGCGCCAAAGTGATTTTTTAGAGAGTGTGTGAGAGCATGTTTCTAGAGAGAGTGAAGATGATTTGTTTTTTAGCTTTGAGATAGTGGTGTAAATTGAGCTTATGTATGAATATTAAAGGGATATTACAAGTTTATACAATTGAATACATTTAATTTTCAGGATTGTTGTTACAAGAATATTAGGCATTCAATCATTAATTACCAGGCTGTTACAAAGATTATTTGACTCAACTTTGACTGTTACAAATACTGAATTAATTAGTATTATTACAGAACTTTTGAGTCATATTGTAAAAAAAAAAAAAAATATTGGTCATAGTGCATACTGACTAAGACATGAATTAACATATAAAATTGTATAGGAGCTTTGTGTTTTTTATTAGTATTTGTACAATGTGTATAAAACATGTACTTTTCATTGTAGGGTGTAGTATTAAAATTACATTAATTAGTAATGAAATGTTTTAAAAATAACATTAAATGTGTTGACTATTCAATAAGTATGTGTTTGTAAATGGTTCATTGTAAAATATTGCATTAATGTTGTATTTATTGAATTTCAACTCTTATTGTTTGCAATTAAAGATTTAATAATGTCATCAATCCTTGTATTTACATAATTTATTGAATTGAATAAGAGAGATGTGTGACAGAATTTTATTGTTTGCATAAAATGTTACAACGTTCATAAGAATTTTTATTACTTTAAAAAATTGCATTGAATGAGGAGTGAGATGTGTGTTAAAAATCATTTGTTATTTAGTTATTTGCATCATATGTTGTAAAGCTAAGCATAAATATTTTTGTACTATCTTAATTTTTAACATTTAATGAGGAAAGAGTGTCCAATTTGTGGTGAAATGTTGCATTTAACAATTGTACATTATGCTTTGTAACTTAGATCACATAATATGTTGGTTGCTTTTAACGATTGTACATTATGCTTTATAACTTGGAATACTTAATGTAACAGCTTTTTTAATGGCTTTTAAAAAGGGTGTCATATTATTTGCAGAATTTTATTGGTTGCATAAAACGTTATACAATGTGCATAAGAATTTGCACTACTTAATTTTTCAACATTCAAGATTAGGTGATAAATGCCTTATAAATGTTGTACAATGTGCATAAGAATTTGCACTACTTAATTTTTCAACATTCAAGATTAGGTGATAAATGCTTTATAATGTAGTATAGATGAATACTTAGAGCTAGACGCCCATCGGGCGAGCCTTGAAGCTAGTACCTTTAGAAGATATTGTTTTCAATAACAACCAACATTGTGAGAAAATAATATTTGTACGGGTATTAATTCATCAACAATTAAATTGAGTAATTTGTACCAAAATAAAGGATCGTTTTCAATAACAACCAACATTGTGAGAAAACTGTTTTTTTAAAACGGTACTTATTATTTATGATCTCTTTCTTCACACTTAATGATTCTTTCGCCTCGCTTGACAAGCATATCCATTTTATATAGTTTAGATTTATTTGCTTAGTTTTATTATAGATTATTTTTAGTTTAAAAACCAAAACCAAACAAAAGCTAGACCAAAGTTAATACTGCTAGTGTTAACTTAATACTGCTAGGTTACCGTTAGTACTGTTTGGCGGTGGAATTAGTTATCATTAATTAAATATAACCGTTGAGATATTTTTGCCGCATACTTCGCTTATAGGTTACCTGAATTAGATCATTCATGATAATTCTCTAATTTTTAAGCTTTTCTTCAAGATAAATCACTATTTATTTAGTCGATCACATCAAAACCCTTAAGTGTCATCTATATTTTTCTAACTTGCTCTTATCATTAGCGCACCCTATCATAATCGACCTAAACCCATAACTTTATTTAAGCTTTACTCTTCTCAAACATCTTTAATGGCAAACTTAGAATTCTGTGATAAACACAACATGGTTTCTTTTCTTCAAAAGTCAACTGGGAGTAAGGAATTTCATCAGATAGTAGATTTTCTTGCTGATAGCCATATCAGGTATGCTTTGACTGCTAATCCTACTATCTATGCTTCTCTAATTGAACAGTTTTGGCAGACCGCTACTGTCAAAACAGTCAATAATGGAGAACAATAGCTATCTGTCACATTTGATGGGCAAACAATTGCTATTACTGAAGCATATGTTAGGAGACATCTCTAATTAGCAGATGCAGATGGTATTAGTTCTTTGCCCAATACTAAAATTTTTGAACAACTCACTCTAATGGGGTATGTTTCTAATGATGATAAACTTACTTTTCAAAAAGGTAAATTTTCACCCCAATGGAGATTTTTTATCCATACCATCTTACATTGTATAAGTCCTAAGAAAACTTCATGGGAACAATTTTCTAGTAATATTGCAACTGCAATTATTTGTTTAGCTACAAACAGGACTTTTAAGTTTTCAAAGCTAATTTTTGATGGTATGGTGAAAAATGTGGATAGTAAAACAAAATTTTTGATGTATCCATGATTTATACAAATACTTTTGAATAAAAAGAAAAGGCTTCTTAAACAACACAAGAAAACATATGTTGCTCCTTCTTTAAAACAAAAACTTTTTAGCAACATGAAAAGAGATTTTTCAAGGGTACATATACCTCTATTTGACTCTATGCTGGTTCATGACCACCCTGGTCAGGGTGAAGGTCCATCAAGCCCAGGTGGAACCCAACACACATCCACTCTCATTGAAACATCTCCACAACTACAAAATAACTCCAACACCTATAGGAAAACCAGGACAAGAATAAGAAGAATGGGCATTAGGATACCTCAGTTTGATGTTTCATCAAGTGTTGTAGATGAGGCCATTATCAAGGAGATGCATGATGGATAGGAAAGGGCTACCACTACTGCTTCTAGCTTAGAAGCAGAGCAGGACAGTGGTAACATTGCTAAGACCTAAACCAAGGCAACATCATATAACAACCCGTAATTTTCATAAATGTAAATATCTATCTATTAAGTTAGATGATGTACAATCTATCAATTATATATGAACTCACATTTTTCAGGGAAAGTTTTTGCTTTATTACATTACTTACTTTGTCAATATCTCGATGTATAACATTTCTTGCATAACTAAAGTTAACGGGCTCAGGAAACCTACATATGGCAATCTTATCTTCATATATGTCAAGAAATCATCATAATATATCAAGTCAATATCATAATATCATTTTTACAAAGTACATTATTCCTATAATGTACCATTCGCAACGTTATATCAAAACGGGCTTTAAACCGTTATCGTATGCCTTTAAACCCTAATTCCATGAAGGGTTAACATCTAAAGTGAATGCACAAGCTACTAAAGCATATGTACAAGTAATATAACATCTCATTTGAAATATAAAATCTCTTCAAATCAAAGTACAAGTCCTTAAAAGCTCAATATACAAGTCATTAAGTATGATCTCTAAAATAGCCGTTTTACCTTCGTTTTCATTCTAATCTCTTCACCACCACTTGTGTACAAGCTACTACACTCAATATACAATGTGTAAACCCTAATTATTCTATTCATAAACTTTCATACATCTTTTTACACTCAAAACCCTAATTCAAAACCCTAAACCCTAAAACCGAGCTAGTTTCTAAACCATAACCTGTTTCTTGGTTTTTATCTATTTTAAACCTAACCCATTAATCAAATGAGTTGTAAATACTTAATTTACAATATTACAAATCCCATTTCATCATTATAACATCATTATACATGAATTAAATCCTAGAAACCCTAAAACAAAACCCTAATCTAGTTCTAACCCTAAAACCTAAAACTAGGCCCTAGTTCAGAATCGGATCAGTCTATAAAACATAGGATCTGGGCAAATCAATAGGTTCTGGGTATTAAGTGAAAACACTAGGTTGTAGCCCTATGTCTTGTGATCATTTTTCTGGTGGAATCAACCCGATTCGACATCTGATGAATTAGTTATAGCCGAAATGGCAAAGGTGCGCTAATTCTGCACACCTATAGTAAATGGCTATTATCTCTAAACTTTTGTGTAGTAACCCCCAAATATGTAAAACTAAACGTTGTAGATGACTCAAATATCTAACAATGCTCACTGGTTTGAGCTTCAACGGAGTTACGGTTTGCAAATGACAACCATTTTACCAAGACTGATGTTGGCTGTCCAAAAACAACCATGTATAAATCAAACCAAACACCCCTAAAACGTCTAGAACCACCTCCACCTTGCACCATAGCCTTCCTTACTTATCCCATAGCCTCTCCACATCACCCTATAGCTCCCACACATGTCCTCACCTGGTCTCTTAGCATCGTTAGTCACCAAGTTCCGTAATTACTATAAATAGGGGTGTTATGCCTCCATTTCAAATCATCCCCCACTTCCTCCTCTATAACACATCATAGCCGCAATCCTTTGCTCTAAGAAGATCCTAAGAGATCATAAGAAGCCTCAAGAACAAAAGTGAAGCAAAAGAAACCAAGAAAAGAAGCCCCAGAGTCGTTATTCTAGGCGTACGAAGATAAAAGTCTCAATTCTGACCCATTTCTAAGCTATAAGCTCAAGACCAGGTTCTCTAAGCTTATTTTCTGTATTCATGCCTTTATAATGTTCATATGATCATGCTAAAATCATAATATAAAGCTTTAAACTCAAAAACCTATGTGTTATACCTTTTTGATCCAAAACCGTACACCCGAAACCCTAATTTCATGTTTTTGCTTAATCTATAAGCTAAGCTTGTAAACTATTGTTATAATCTATCCCAATAAGCTTAACTAACCTTAAAATAAGTGCAAGGGGTATATATTGTAACTTTCATAAACTTATAACTAAAAGGACTAAAAGTGTCATTTTATCAAAGTTATAACTACAAGGGTCTATTATGTCACTTTTTAAAGTACAAGGTTTACTTGGTATATCTTTTAAACTTGAGGGACCAAAGTCGTAAAAGTGCAAACTCCAAGGGTATATTCTGCCACTTTTCAAACTCAAGGGTCTAAAATGTAACATTTTGAAAAAGTATAAAAACACATTCAAAACATTACAAGACATAACTTTAATTAACGCTTGACGTGCTTAACATTTCCAGATATTGAATAAGATGCTTAAAACTACTTTTCAAAGTACAAGGTTTACTTGGTTATCTTTTAAAGTGAAGGACCAAAGTCGTAAAGTCAAACTCAAAGGTATTATGTCTGCCATTTTTCAAACTCAAGGGTCTAATAAAATGTATCATTTTGATAAAGTTATAAAAGAACTCATTCAAATAAATTACGTGACATATTTTAATTACGAGCTTGCGTGTTTAAACATTTCCAAATTTTGAATAAAATGCTTAAAACGCTTATGTTAAACTATCTATATCATTCATAATCTGATGTGCTCCTCGAATTCATGTCCCAGGTTTCATATATCATACCATCATTCTTGGGAGCTTCTTATTTAGGTAGTTTCATCTTGTATTTCGTTCTGACTGAGTTGTTGGGTTTTCGATTTTAAAAGTGGCCCTAGCTCCTAATCGTTACTGAAGATTATACTTCTGAATTATGATTGGCCCTGAACGAGGTTATGATAATCTTTATATCAAAATCAACATCCATATTCAAAAATTACATATTCAATCAAACTAAGACTTGACATATATTCCCAGGTTGCCTATGACGAAGCCGTTACTATTCATTTCATATACATTGCTATTTCAATTTCCTCTATAAAACTGTTCAGTGTGTTCATAGCCTCGCATTTAAATATTTCTAATGATTTATAAACCCGAGTGGGGGTTACATGCTATAAACATGAATGCAATTTTGTTATGTATTCTATTTCTATTTACTTTTGCCTAAGTAAATGCTTTAACTTTAAGTCCCATATAATCTTGATCCGTTTATGACTCTCGTAGTAACCCCCTCCCCCACCCCCCCCCCACCACCCCCCCCCCACCCCCCACACCCCCCACCCCCCCCCCCCCCCCCCCCCCCCCCCCCCACCCCCCCCCCCACCCAACCCCCCCACCCCCCCCCCCCCCCCCCCCCCCCCCCCCACCCCCCCACTAAAACACCCCATTTTGCTAAGCAGCGCGAATGATGTGAATAGATCTATTTGGGCTGGGACTCCCGTTGTGTACCACGTTACGCTTTGCCCCCCCCCCCTCCCCCCCCTCCCCCCCCCCCCCGGCAAACATTGCGCATATTTTCCACGAAATCACGCGGGTTTTTGTGGACATACAGGTACCACGCACCTGGGCTATTCACCGTATCTTCCTCAATTCACCTAAGGGCTTTCGGTATTCATTGAGCTAATGGCAATAATACATATTGTTTTCAATACCGGGTGATATTCATACGTACCCGAATTTTGCATTTGGCATTCAATATTCCTCTCATTACTTAACATATGATTCAAATCAAACCTTTGTGTTGACTTTTTTAGAATGTTTCTATCTCAGGTTAATAATGGGCACGGAGAGGGCCGAGAGACTTGAAGAATGGAAAAACCGTTTTCATTCAAACTTTATTGTTCTAGATTTTGAGAAAATCTCGTTTGTAAAAAACTCTGAATAATATTGAATGATAACTTATTTTCAAAAAACGACTCTTTTTGATTCGTTTTCTTTGATATGTCTATTGTATCCTTGAAGTAATTACCCCCATTGCTGACTTACGCTGCTATATGTAAAAAACGGGGCGGTGTTATACTACCTGCAGAAATTACTCATTACAATGATTTCCTTTGGGGTGATCGCGCCATGGATTGGTCACAACCCAGAAGGGTAGTCAACCGGCCCAACTAGATCTACCTCAATGCTTTTTAGCGCTTACCATCATAGGTACATCACAGTTCATGAAATTTCGGACGGCCTTTTTCGCGCAAATAGGTACTCATGCCAGATAAACTCATTAAACGGGTCAAGCTCGTTATCCAGTAAAAGCACTTGTGTCCCCTATTTAAAACAGTTATATGTTAAACACTCACGTTTTGTAAATAGATAAGAATGATCTCAAATACATTGTAGTATGCAATTCAAGCTTTAAATAATATTACAATGGTTATATACATACAATGTATCTAAAACATGTATTAGAAAATTCCTTGTGAAGAGCAAAGTAAAGCTTTAGTAAAAACATTCATGTAACACTTATAAAATTGGAATCAATAAGTTATTTGATAAAACGAGCATGTATTCTCATCCCGAAAATAGTTATGAAAACCATTAAAGAAGAAAAGATGGGGCTATGAACTCACCTTGATCAACGACTACGATGCAAGTAAGAATTGTATCACAAACGATATAGCAACGATCTCGACCACGACCTATAAATTTTGTCGCTCGGTTACAAATACGTTATAACATTTCGATTGCCGGATGCGTACATCGTTTCGACGGAACGTATATATATTTATATATGCATATCATACAATATATGTGAGAGAATCCACTTGCGACAGTCCTAATTCTTAACACTTGCATATTTTGTTTTCTATTTTTCAATTCAATTATAATTTGCATTACTTTATTGAAAACTTTCTATTTCTGGTAAGTTTCTATTTTTAGAAAGTTACTATTTTTGGAAAGTTGTCATTTTTTTTGTAAGTCTCGACATTCGTTTATATTTATAACAATATTTATTTATCTCTTTGAGTCTTCGACGCCCAATAAGTTGTTAATTTTTATTAACGGTCAATATTACGAAAAACTACTATTTTATACTTTATGTTTTTATAATCGACCACACAGGTCTTAAATAATTACTCCATATTATGTATATTATTTCCGATGTCTTTTTATTAATACGTATATTATTTTTATAACACGTTAACGTTTACTTAAAGTTACTCGTGACTTTTACGTTTTGACTCTTATAAATAGTATATTATTTTAAGTCTTAATACATCCAAAAACGGACCCACTAGATCACGTTCTCACAACTATGACGTAAAAGAGATATTTATGCGGAACGTCGTTCCGAACAACTTTACAGTTTTAGTCGAGACTTGAATCTCGACGTAAAATGACCAAAATGCCCTTACGAGAATCTGCTGAAAATGTTATGTTTTAAATAATATCATATTTTTCTACTAAAGTGTATATTTCGATTTTTGCTCTAGTTTCTTCGTTATTGGGAGTTAGAGGTCCCATTTTATATCAAAACGATCGCAAAAATATAATTTATCATATTCTACAAACAAATTTCCAATTTTCTAAAATCTCGAACCCCGAATCATGGGTTCTGTTTTTCTGCCCAAAATATACCCGCTTTAATATGCGTCAAAATCCACTTTCGACCTAAAACTCATCTAAAATATATCCAATACAAACTTGCAAATGCATATAAATCCCGCTTGATAATCAAATACATATTATCCTAGACGCCGCAAGTTTCAATAGATTTCATCACATATAAAAAAATTAAATCAATAAACGAAACAATCGAAACAATGAAAAAGGAAGGCTCACAATGATTATACGAAGCAAGATCGGAAAACAAAAGAGTTTGTCTCGTCCCTCTTGTTCCTAGTCGCGGCTCACCCCACTCGAACCAAACCGAATCGAAACTTGAACCAACCCAAATAATAATCAATCAACAAAATAAATAAATCCACACCCTTTTTGTGTCTTTTGTTGGGTTCGAACCACCAACCATACCCGAAACCCTCTTCATTTCCAAAATATTCAACTTCAAACCGAACCTTGTTGCATGTGACTTTTTATTTCATGGATGATCTTAATAAAGCTTCCTAAACAATATTTGGTAGGTGGTAAAAATCAAACACCAAAAGTGGTGGTGATATGTGTTTCGTTCGAACCAAAAGAAAAGGAGAAGACAAGAAATAAATTTTTACTTGTCCCTAACTTGTGCTATAACATTTTTGGGTGAGGATTTAGTGTATTTTTTTTAGATCAAAATACAAAAGTAAATTGTGTGTGTCTTGAAATATCCAGCCGAACCAAATGGACAAAGAAAACCAGAAAGCTTTTTGAAAACTTTAGTTTACTTGTATGAGTGTATGACTTTATTCAAGATAAGTGTGGAGTAATTATAATCATTATACTTGAAAATTTTAAAAAGAGTGGAGTGTGGTAAGAGACCTAGGCGTAGCCTATGGTCTTGTGCATGCAAGTAATTTTTTTTTCTTAGTTAATATTTGTGTATAATGTTTAATTTAAAGGTAAACATTTAATTAAAAAGGTGACTTGTACTCTTTTAAATAAAACGCGAGCTTTGGCCAAGGTCGAGGAACAAAGACGACACGGTTTATAAAATAATATTTTATGATCAATAAAATAATAACGAGACGCGTCGTAAACTTTTACGATGCTCAAAACGATTAACGAACGCGCGGTTAAACGTCGACTTGCGAAACGTCAAAAATAAAAATAATCAAACCCTTTCCAAATTTTTCATAATAAAATACGAAAATATTTCTTATCGACAAATATAATTTTTAAATGTCGACGCTCGCTCACGAAAACTCATAAAATAATAATTTACGACATCAGGTACGCGATCGTCATACGCATCGTAAAACTCGGTTCGTTACATAACATCATGGGACAACTAATAATAGATCAGGCGTGATTCTTTTAATTACAGGTTGATGACACATGAGATGATCATACTCTCATGTTAGACACATGACATAACATGCATAAAAGAAAGGAACAAGTGTCCCACTTCCTGAAACACTCAACATGCATCAAGGAATATTACACAACTCATGGACAGTTGTCATGTATTTTCGTGTGAGTAGAAGGAGGTCATGGTTTATTTTGTATCAAATTTTAAATAAGTGGGTAGTTTTGAAACCAACGGGTATAAATAACAAAAGTTTAAGCGAAACCACAAAAAAAAAAAAAATATGTAGAGCATGTAGACTAATATTTAGTCTAAAGTCGGATTCACATTTAATAAAAGTTTTATTACGAACGCGAGACAACCTATTCAGTTAATCGTGATAATAAATTTTACTCAAAAGTAAAATAAATAATAGAATACTAATTAAAAATATTGACCCGAATTTACGAGATGTCACAAAACCCATTACCATCATGGAGATAACATCAGTTGAACACAACCCTAAAATCTTCCAAACCCTAATTCACAAATTAACGCGATCTAAGCCTAACCGTTTACACCAATATGATCATAATCAAACCCTAAACGCACTAGCATGATTATAACATCATTAATTGCAGAAGTTTTAAACCCTAATGATCCATCATATTATTTGTTACAAGATTTATAAAAAATTAACAAGAGTAGAATCCTTACCTAGCGTTCTTTCTTGATCCTAACACGATCTAGCTCTTAATTTCTTGGATCAAAATTTTGTCTTCCTTGTTCTTAGGGGAGGGATTTCGGCTGAACAAGGTGGGGAGGCAAGAATTAGTTAGGGTTTTTCTTATTAAACTAATTAAATAGAATCCTAATCTAACTAAACTTAGGATTAGATAAAAATACATTTTTTTTCTCATTTTCCCCTTAAAACCGATCGGGCCCCCCTTAGTATATATATTTTTATTATTATTATTATTATTATTATTATTATTATTTAATTATATTATTTCCTACTTCACCTTAATTTCCTACGAAAACCTTGCAAACAAATGATAGGTTCAAAAAGGATAATGGATATCATGATGTTCCTCCTCCTTTAACTGGGAACTACATGCCTCCACTTGCTGACCTATCTTTTGCAGGATTGGATGATTTTGTTTATAGGCCTACAACAAATAAGACTAGTGCTAGTGTGTCTCAAGTTGAAACAAGTATCTCTCAAACTAGCAATACTAGTGTAGAAATGCCTAGAGTTGAATCTGTTAGGCCTAGTGGAGTTATCATTGAAGATTGGGTTAGTGATGACGATGAGATATTTTTTCAATCTAATGATTTTGCAAGAAACAGACAAAACCTAGGTTTGAAAGATTGAGTTTTACTAATGCTTAGGAAAGATCTGTTAAACTAACAGCTGAAAAAGCCTAGGATAACCACTCAAAATCCTAGGTAGATAGAAGAGATTGGGAATGGGAAAATAATCTCAAAATCTGGGGTTTAGGATTTCGGTCTTACAAAGAAAGCCTGTTATTTTGTTTGTGGCAGGAGTTACAGCCATTATAATAAGACTATGATTTTCATGAAAAGAGAATGGCTAAAAAGTCTGTTTTGAAAAATATGGGAAAGAATACTGGTCAAATGGAAATTAGACAAGTTTGGAATAATGTTTAGAGAATAAATCATCAAAATAAATTTGTTCCATCTGCGGTCTTAACAAGGTCTGGAAGAGTACCAGTTAGTACTGCCAAGAAAATCTCTCTAAGAGTAACAACATCAACTAGTACATCCAGACCATTTAATACTGCTACCCATACAAATAGAGTAAATGTTTCAAAATTAAGAACAAATGCTTTTCATAAGTCTCATTCACCTATTAGAAGGTCTTTTTATAAATTAACAACACCAAATACTAGGATTTCAAATGAAAAAGTTAATTCTATCAGAGTAAATTGTGTTTATACTGCTGGGCAAACAGCAGTTAGTGCTGTTAAGGGAAATGGGGTCACTACTGTTAAGGCCTCAGCATGTTGTGTTTAGAGACCTAAAATGACTGATTTAAACAATGTCTCTAAAGACAATAGTGGATCATGGGTCTAAAAAAGAGCAAATTATATTGATCCACAAGGCAGACTCAAGTCAGTAGTGGCTTGGGTCCCTAAGAGACACTGACTCTCTTACTTTTGTGCAGGGAAATCCACAACAAGCTTTGAAGAACAAAGGAATATTTGACAGTGGATGTTTCAGGCACATGACAGGGAACAAAGACTTCCTTATTGACTATCAAGACATTGATGGAGGTTTTGTTGCCTTTGGTGGAAGTGCTAGAGGTGGTAAGATAACAGGAAAAGGAAAGATAAGAACAGATAAGTTAGACTTTGAAGATGTGTTTTTTGTCAAAGAACTAAAGTTTAATCTTTTCTCTGTCTCACAAATGTGTGACAAGAAAAACAGTGTTCTTTTCACTGAAACTGAATGTCTTGTTTTGTCTCCTGATTTTAAGCTACTTGATGCAAGCCAAGTACTGCTTAGAGTTCCCAGGCAAAGCAATATGTACAACTTTGATTTAAAGAATGTTGTTCCTTCTGGAGATTTAACTTGTTTATTTGCAAAAGCCACTATTGATGAGTCTAAATTATGGCATAGGAGGCTGGGTCATGTGAATTTTAAAACAATGAATAAACTTGTGAAGGGAAACCTTGTAAGAGGTCTTCCTTCAAAGACTTTTGAAAATGACCATACTTGTGTTGCTTGTCAGAAGGGAAAGCAACACAAAGCCTCCTGTAAGGCCAAACTTGTGAGCTTTATCTGCCAACCCTTACAGATGTTGCATATGGACTTATTTGGTCCAAAATATGTTAGGAGTATCAACCATAAGACATATTGCCTTGTAGTGACTGATGACTTTAGCAGGTTTAGCTGGGTTTTCTTCTTAGCCTCTAAGGATGAAACTAGTGGGATTCTTAAGAGATTTATAACAGAAATAGAAAACCAATTAAACCATAAGGTTAAAGTAATTAGGTGTAATAATGGGACAGAATTCAAAAACAGGGAAATGAATGAATTCTGTGGATTAAAAGGGATAAAAAGGGAATTTAGTGTTGCCAGAACTCCACAACAAAATGGAGTTGCTAAGAGAAAGAACATGACTCTGATTGAGGCAGCTAGGACTATGCTAGCAGAACTCACTTTACTACTGTCTTATTGCGGCTGAATAAGCAGTTATACAGCCTGTTATGTTTGAATAGGGGGGTTTTAGTGACCAAGCCTCATAACAGCACACCCATTGAACTAATAATTAGGCTTACCAATCAACAGCATAAGTTTCATGAGACCTTTTGGATGTCCTGTCACTATCCTAAATACCCTAGACCCTTTAGACAAATTTGATAGGAAGGCTAAAGAAGGGTTTTTAGTAGGGTAATCTGTAAATAGCAAAGCTTTCAGAGTATTTAATTCTCAAACTAGAAAAGTTGAAGTGAAATGTGATGTAACTTTCTTGAAAATAAATCAAATGTTGCAGGACAAGGACCTAACTAGATTTTTGACATTGATTCCTTAACAGATTCTATGAATTATCAACCAGTTACTGCAGGGAATCAAACTAACAAAAATGCAGGTCCATAAGAAGCTAATGGTAATACAGGTTTGAAGCAAAGTGTTGATGCTGGATAATCTGAAGAAAAGAATGTGTCTACTTAATAATATATTGTGTTCCCATTATGGTATTCTATCTCTTCAAGCTACAAGAGCTCAGATGAAAATGATACAGCTGATAATTCTGCTGGTGAATCTCTTGTACAAAAACCAGCAAGTGAGAATGAACAAGCCTTGAAGAATGTTCTTGATAAGATAATGGATCAAGAGAAGGAGGCTACAAAGCAATCATATGATGTTAGAAAAGAGTTTGAAGCACAGTGCAACAGGGAGCTTTTTCAAGGGAAGGCTACTAAAGCCAGCAGCACTAACAGTTTTAATACTGTTAGCACACCAGTTAATGCTGCTAGTGCATCAAGAACTTCTAATGATGATGGACCATCATTTGTTCCTCTTGGTAGATCATTTCCTCTGAATGTCAATGATCTTCCAGATGATCCTCTAATGCCTAATTTAGAGGATACTGCTAAAGTTTAAAATACTAGCATTTTTGGCAGTGCTTATGATGATGAAGATTTGGACACTTACAATTCTCTTTATGTTGATCAAGTTATGGGTGCAGAGGCTGGTTTCAACAACATGAAACCTTCAACTGTTGTCAGTCCTATTCCCTCAACTTGAGTACACTCTATTCATCCTAAAGATCAAATAATTGGAGATCCAAGATCAGCAGTACAAACAAGGGGCATGACAAAGAAGAGTTCTAGAGAACATGCTATGATTAGCTACATCAAAAAACAGAGAAGGACAAATCATAAAGATTTCCAGAACTGCTTATTTGCCTGTTTCCTCTCTCAGCAAGAACCCACAAAATATATGATCAATTCTGATCACACCTTTTAAAGTATATATATAAATATAAATATATAAAATAAATATATGGTAAGAATAAAAAAATCACAATTATAGTAATCCGAGAGTACGATTCCCGGGTCGTTATCCCCAACGAGGATTGCAATTAAAAGTCGAGAGTCGTTCTGAGAATCGATGCTTGAATGAGACAAGATCATGATTGGTTATCTAAAACTACGGGAAAATTAAGGCAAAAACTTAAAAACAATTAAGGTAAGATAAATTTTAACTAAAAACGCAAAACGGGAATTTTAAACGGGGCCTAAAAACCCTAAATTATCAAAATTAAGTCCTAAAATGATCTTTTTAAATCTTATAAGTCTTAATTGACTAAAAATCTAGAACAAAGAAAACTAGACCAAAAACGGAAACGATTTAAGCTTAAAAACACTAAAAACATGAACGAGATTCAATCCCGTTCTTTAAAAAACCAAATTTTGCAATTTTAACCTTACGAAAGTAAATCTAATTTTTCTAGGTTCTAAATGTTAAAAGAAAATTTTCTAAAAAAGAATTATATTTTTTTGACTTTTTTATAATTTTTTATGAATTAAAAACGATTTTAATGAAATTAAATTTTTAAAAATACTAAACTATTTAATAAAAATTCTGAAAAAATTAGCAAAAGTAGCTTGAACAATGTAGAATCTAATAAAAATAAGAGTTGAAAACCCTAAAATTTTGGTAAATTGTCAACCATAAACGATTTAAGAAGTCTTTACCACAAGCCATTTGCTTATGGACTAGCTAGTTCTTATGCCTATTAACCATGGTGAACCGATGACTATTTGTTGTGTGGTGGTTAGCCAACACTCAAACCCTTCTCAATTCCATTCACAACATCATTCTTCATCTTATCGTTGCTTAAAAATCTTATCAATCAAGGCAACAAACTTTCCTTTCAAACTTCCAAACCAAGATCAAGCATCCTTTGCAATAAATCTTTTGAAAGAGGATATCTTCTTTCAACCAACATATGAATAACTATCCCATCCTCAAATTCCAGTATGCAGACTCCACAAGATTCATACAACCTTCATGTGACAATCTTCCAATTCTTGTGACCACCATCCAGAATCCTTTTTCATATTCCTTTTGTTGAGGATCCATCATAATCATTCAAGTCTCCCAAAAGAAATTCAATAATGCAAATCCATCTAAAGTAACTTCTGAGTACTGCTCCCGTGTCATCAAGTCATACAAATAAATAGATCATGCCTATCAAAAATAAAAAATACCTCCCAAGAATAGTTGAATTGCCCGGAAAAATTCCCATAGGCTCGTAGATAACAAGATAATCTCCATCGGTGAGAGAGACCTTGTTCAATCAAGCAATAACTGATTTTCTCTCCATTATTTCAACTATCTAAGAATCTCTCAAATGCAACAATCTTCGGCAAATTTTATGTCATCATCACTGTCAACTGCCGATTAAGATCTTTTCTTTTCTTGCAATCAATTTGATATGAACACCCTTTCTTTTCTAAGTACCATCTTCTTCTTTAACCCTCCTCCCTTGACACTTTCATTTCTTAGAGGAATCAATTCCATTTTCCATTCATGCGTCTATTGATCAGTCTTTCATCTTCAGCAGACCCAATAGAAATGAAATCTTCATTTGACCTTTAAAATCTTTTCATACAGAGCTTGTATTTCCTCAAACTTCTTGGTTTTCAAATCAGAATGCTTGAAGTTTCCTACATGCTTCAAGTGGTCATCATTGGATTCTCAGGTTGATTTCTTTGTAGGATGTAGGTTCTTGATAGCTTTCTAGATCTTTGATGAGCAAGGAATTTTTTTAGCAGCAAGCGTGTCATGAAGGAATTTTGCTCTTTTCTTACTATTTGTAAATTGCTCTATTTCCTTCTTTCTTGAAACATTTCAGCAAGAAGTCTATCAGCCTCAATTCTTGCCTTTATGTCATCATAATTTCTTATGAGAGCATCATTGGTAGCTTCTTCTTTAGCTAATCTTTTTCTTTCCTCTTCACCTTCCCATTCTTCTTGTACCTTCCTAGCCATTTCTTCATCACTGGCAAGTTGCTTAAACTTCTTTTCAGCTTCAGGAATACCATCAGATTGACTTTCAGACTCATCTTTCTCTTCAATTTTCCTTTTTTTCACACCTTTGTCTTTCCGGAACAATCTTTGGAAGAGGCTTTAATGTCAATAATATCTAGTTGAAGTAGGCTAGGTCTCTCATCTCTACATATCCTTAAAACTCTACTCCTTTCTCCTTCTCTCTTGCAACTGCTTCTTGGCTTGGCCTCATGTTGGAATAAGAACCTGAGCTAATTGTTTTCATCATCACTAAATATTGTAGAAGTAGGGTGTTTGAGTATTTGAGTAGCCCTTCCTCCTTCATTTGAATCATCATAACCTTCATTTGTTCTATCGGTACTATCTATCTCCTTGTCGTACTAAACTTTAGATCCGTCGGTGACTAACAATGGACTGTCAGTACTAACCTTTTTCCTTGTCGGTACTAACTTTTGTTGAGCAGCAATAAGTACCATCTTCATTACTAATACATCTTCAGCATTCCCTCACTGATCTCTTCATCCACTTACATCTCTTGTCCTCCCTACATCTTGAGCATCTTTCAGTCTCCATATAATCCAATGTATCTTCAGGAATCTCATCAAATAATGGATCTTTATGGACTGATGGTTTTCAGCTTTGGCAAACATCTCTCCTGTTTGGATGCATAACTCCTTTTGCCTCGATTTTCTTTAAGGTATCTCTTCCTGCCAATCTTTGCTTTCAATGAGACCCTCTTCATCCATGCAATGTGGTGTGTGATACCAGGTTTGGCTTGCTTCTTGAGCTTCCTGATTTTGGTGCCTATCAAGTGTTGAAATTTCCTTGGCTTGATCTGAAAACCTGTGTACACAAAGATATACAAAAAATTCATAGACACTTTGGAGTATCAATGTCAACTCCTCATCATCCCTGAAAGGGATTTTAGTCACTGGATGACTGAACCTGCCATAGATTACCCACCAAACTTTCTGGAAATAGAATTCAGGAAATAGTAGTAGAAGGTGGAAGGTCCCTAGGGGATGGGTCAGGACTGAGGGTCAACATTGACGTCACTTGGGTGAGTAGAGAGAGGGTGTAGGGTGTGCTTCAGATGGTCTTTCTATAGGGCACCCTCATATCCCTAGTTTTTGTTGTCACCAACCATAGAAGCAAATAAAGGTAATGACTTTCCCTGAAAAATGTTTACCCTTTTTAACCATGAAAGAAAAGACTTTACTTGTCAAAGCATTTACAGGAAAATGATCTAAAGGTAAGTACATTCTCTAGCTTGGTAATCTAAAAAGTTGAAATCAACGTGGGTACATTACAACGTTTTCTTTGCATCTAAATGTCTAAGCATAACCATCAAAAATTAATTATGGAGAAAAATTATATTTTTGATTAAGTAATCAAATTACAAACAGTGGCAATGTTAGTAAATTTGATCCTCCCAAGAGGTGCTTTTTGAACTGATACAATGAAATCATATTGTATGAAATAGAAACCTCCATTAGGGTGAAAACAAAGCTTTGTTAAATGTTAACACAGTTAAATCCCCCTCATACCCCATAAGCTGTATAGCATCAAATATAGCCTATTAGGGGAAGCTTGGTCTATCCCATCACATCATCAAAAAGCAAATACACTTCTAATGATGCTTCAAAGATAGACACAGGCTTGCCAGCTACTTTGGCAGTAATGTGCCTAACATTGTTGATTATTTTGGACTTAGCAGACGTCCAAAACTGTTCAACAAATGTAGTAGAAACTACTGGACTACAAGGGAAGCATGTGAATGGAAATTCGCGTAAAAAATCAATGATCTCAGAACTCATCGGCATGCCCATCAGTCTTCTCTAGAATATGCGACCATATTGTGCTAGGGCACAATTCAAGAACAAGCCATTATTTTGAATGATGATCGTCGGTGAGAGAGAATTAGGGCTTGTAATCAACGAAAGTATTTTAAGAGTGGATTACGTAAGTGAAACTTGCAATTGAGATGTTTATATAGGTTTAGGAAACCTAACTTCAAGGAAACCGTTTCAATTTACACTTTATACCCTTGGCGGTATTTTTCTTCAATATCTCTATAGCGGTACTAACTTTGCCCATCGGTACTAACTCTGCACTGTCGGTACTCTAACTGTGGCTAACCCAACGAATGGAATAATTTAGGTAACGAATCAGTGCTTCAGTACCATCTAAACTCTTCCCCCATGACTCTCTAAATCCCAAGAACTACTGAATGATGCAATCACTTAAGGTTAAAATGTTTCTTCACACTAACACTTCATTACATAACTTGTACTACACATCATATTGCCTCCTTTTAACTAATGCAACGCTTATGATTTTATCATCCCAATAAGAAACAATCAAGAACAGGAACCTCTAACAATCAAAGGCCTTGTAGGAAAATCAGCACAATTGTCATCAGTGTGGATTTTAAGCACCTGGAAAAGTATCTTCTCAAAAGCATCCCTTATGAAGTGTGCCTCAATAGCCAATACGCTTTATTTTGGAATGAATCATACTGGATTTCTTTACAATCAGATTTGTAGCTTTCATTATCAATGTAGAAACTTTTGTGTCATGAAATTAAACCTATGTCTAACATTTGATTTTGAACCACAAAACATACCCACAAACACTAGGTCAGCCATCGACATATTCTGCCTCTGAAGTAGAAGTACCAAATGGTCTGCTTTTTGCATTGCCAAGAATAAGTCTCGCTGCCAAGAAATTGACACACTCCTTATGTGATGTTCACCTGTCAAGATTTCTCCACAAGTCACTATCTGAGTAGGCGTCCAGGTCAAATGAGGACACTCTAGGATACCAAAGCCCAGTTGGGTTTGAGCCTTTTAGATACCTAACAATTCTCTTGACAGCACTTAGATGGAGGTCTTTGAGTAGACCTGAAACCATAGAAAACAAGTACAGACTGCAAACATAATATTAAAGCCTAGAAGCAGTCCAAGTACATTAAGGAACAATACAATGATCTATAAAGATGGACATACCCCATCACTGGCTTCCTCATCCCTTACTAAAGCTTTCTGGTCTTAATTGGTGTACTTAGCAGTCTTAACATTACAAAGTCAAACTTCTTCAGGATTTTTGCAACAAAATTTATCCTGAATTATAAAGATACCAATCTCTTTCTGTTTACTTGTATTCCCAAGAAAGAAAGTACCTCCCATAAGAACTCATCAGAAATCTACACTTCATCAATGCCTCAAAATTCATTCACACCAAGATTTCTTTCTTTGTAAACCAAAAGATGAATCATCCAAAATAAACTTGTACTAAGATGATGTCATGGTTCGTACCTACTAAGGAAAAGAGTCCTTTTCAATAGATCCCTTCTGTATCCATCTTTTAACAAGAAAGTAGATAAAGTAGCATACCAGGCTCTGGGAGCTTGGTGTAACCCATAGAGAGCTTTCACCACTTTGTAGACCTTCTGAGGATATTTAGCATCTAAAAAACCTGGTGGTTGAGACACATAGACCTACTCATCAATTTTACTATAAAGGAAGGCACATTTCACATCCATTTGATAGACTATGAAGCCCATGTAAGAGGCAAAGGCTAAAAAGATCCCAATGGCTTCAATCCTGTCCATAGGAGCAAAAACCTCATCATGATCTATCCCTTCCTCTTGCCTATGTCCCTGAGCAACTAACCTTGCTTTATTTTTGACCACAACTCCTCTCTCATTCTTTTTATTTCTATAAACCTATTTTGTTCCAATTGCCTTCTTCCCATAAGGCAAATCTACAAGAATCCAAACTTTTTGAATCTTGAACTGCAGCAATTCTTCCTGCTTAGCATCAACCCAACTTTCATCTTGAAGTGCTTTAGAGATCTTCTTGGGTTCATTTTGAGACAAGAAACAAGCAAATAAACAATGTTGGAAGTCCTTGTGATTATTTCTCCTTTGCTTTTGAACATAACTTACAAAAGCATGGGCTCCAGAACTTTTTGTCACTTTACTTCTTGTTTGAACTGCTAATTGTGGATCTCCAAGAATTAAAGTTGAAGGATGAATAGAGTGAATCCTTGATGTGGGAATAGGACTAACATTCACAATAGTTTCTAAATTTGTGAAGTCAGCCACTGCACCCTCATCATCATAAGATGAATTGGTAAAAATACCATCAGTAAGATGTTTATAAATGTCCTCAAGTGCAGGTATTTCTGAATCATCTTGTTCAGGATTGGTTGGAGCAGTGAGGGATAGTCCACCATAAGGACTGGCAGTACTAACTGTTGTGCTAGTAGTATTAACTATGTTAGTACTGCTAGCTTTAGTAGCTCCTGCTTGTATAAGCAAATTCTTAGTTTCTTAAGAAAACTCCTTCCTGAGAACTTCAGCTGCATTATTAGCATCCTTTTCTTGCCTCTTAAGTCTTTCAAGTTCATCCAAAAAGACTTGATCTTCCTTATCTACTGGCTTGTCATCAAGATGTTTGTTAGATGCTTCACCTGCATCCTTTGCTATTGATCTCTTGACTGTTGAAGAATAAAAAGACCATATAGGCAGTACAAAGTAGTCCTGAGCAGATTCATCCTCTTTTTCAGAATCACTTGCATCAATATTATCTTGTGTACCTGTATTGTGATTAGCTTTTTGTGGACCTGCATGTTTGTTAACTTGATTCTCTGATCTCACATGTTGATAATTCATTGAATCAGTTAAATAATCAAGATCAAACAGCCAAGTTGGTCCTTTTCCTGCAGCATTTGGTTTATTTTCTAAAAAGGTGATGTGTAGGTTTTCCTCAACTATTTTGGTTTCTAAATTGTATACCCTAAAAGCCTTGCTTTGTAGAGAATACCCAACTAAAAATCCTTCATCTGATTTCCCATCA
>BQNB010027339.1:0-53920 GCA_026074375.1 Tanacetum coccineum | reverse complement strand
AGAAGTCAATAACATCCCTGTTTTTAAATTCTGTTTCATTATCACATCTAATAATTTTAACCTTTTGATTCAATTGGTTTTCTATTTGTCTTATAAAGTCTTTAAGGATTGCACTTGTTTCATCCTTAGTTCTCAAGAAAAATGTCTAACTAAATCTGCTAAAATCATTAGTGATCACCAAACAATAGGTCTTATGGTTTATACTCCTTACAGATGTAGGTCCAAACAAGTCCATACAAAGAAGTTGTAGGGGGTTGACTAATAGAGCTAACTAACTTACCTACAAGAAGCTTTGTGATGCGTTCCTTCAACAACAAAACAAGTGTGTCATTTAGAAAAAGGCTTATAGGTAAACCTCTGACAAGGTTCCTTCACAGGTCTGTTTTAGGTTTTTAAAATTAAACATGACCCAACCTCCTATGTTCCAGTGTAGATTCAAGCAGTTTAGCCTTTGCAATTAAACAAGCCAAACCTCCAAAATGAACAATGTTCTCATAAATTGAAACTGACAATATTGTTTGTCTGGGGACTTTAAGTTAAATATATTGATTTTCATCATGGGGGGTAAAACTTAAAATCAAGAGACAAAACAAGACATCAAGTCAGTAAACAGAACCTTGTCGTTTTGTCACACATTTGACACAGAAAAGAGATTAAATCTGAATTCTTCCACAAAGCTAATCCTCAAATCTAACTTACTAGTTTTTATTTTTCCCTTTACCAGTAATATAGCCTTTACACCATCCAAAGGCAACAGGGCACCATTAAAATCTTGAAAGTCAGGCAAGTAAGCCTTGTTCCCTGTCATGTGCCTGGAACATCCACTATCAATAATTCCTTTATTCTTTAGAGTTCTATGTGGATTATCCTGCACATTTAAAAGAAAGAGATTAGACTCTCTTAGGGACCCAAGCCTGTTTGGGCTTGAGTCTGCCTAGTGGATCTTTGAAAGTTGAATAATTTCTAAGACTAGATCCACCATTGTATTTAGAGAGAATATTATTGTTGTATCCTGTGTTCTCCATATTTCAACTGCTGAGGACTTAACAGCAGTGTCCCATTTTTCCCCAACAGTACTACTTCTTTACGTTTACATTACAGTATAAACTTTTGGTTGAAAATTTGTTCTTAGTACTGTTGTTCTTTTGAAAGGCCTTGATGATGGTGAATGAGTTTTGTGAAAAACATTTGCTGGTCTAACACCATTCACAATGGGCTTAACAGTATTAACTTTCAGAGCAGTGCTAGTTAGTACTGTCTGTCTGTTAACATTTTGTCTAGCAGTACTAACATTTTTAGTACTGCTAGCTTTAGCAGTATTAACTGGATTATTTCCAGTTCTTGTTTGTACTGCTAAAGGAACAAATTGATTTTGTTTATTTACCCTTTGAACATTGTTCCATGTTGGTTTCCTCTCCCCTGTACCATTACCCTTAGACATATTTTGTTTGTTTAGTTCAACTTGTTTAGCCAATTTTACATGATAATCACAATCTCTTATTAAATGACTAAAACTACCACCTAACAAAACATGCTCTTTCTGTAAACCCATGCCCCAACTCTTGTTTGTTAACCTTAGTTTTTGACTATGGTGTAACTGATTCTTAACAATTTTCCCTAGGTGTTTTGACTACGCTTGTTAGCAAAACTGAGGTGTGATCAAGTCCTTAGTTTGTACAGACGACATACTCATCATCACTATCGATTCATCATTTCCTCAATGATAGGAGCATCAGACCAGACCTTAGGTTGAACTTCTATATTTGATTCATTGACAACTGGTTCAGACACTAATTCAGAAGGTTCTGTACTAATGTTAGAGTCACAGGTATCAAGTTCAGTTGTTTGGGATTCAGATTCACTTGGTTGAGTCTTTCTTGGACCATATGTATATTGTGAGTCATCTATTTCAATATCAGGTCCAGAGGGCATATAATTCCCTGTCATGGGTGGGGGTACTGCTTGCATTTCACATGTTTTAACAAGCCTTTTATGCAAAGGTGGATTTTCATAATCACTGTTATTGCACCTAAAGACACTTTGCATAACTTCATTTTCATAACTCAAAATCCCACAATATCTGTAATCACCATACCCAAGCCCAAATTTATCAGAGGCACTCATCTGATAATTTACAATTTTGCCAAGATTTTTTGAAGAATGATTCCATTTGTTTACTATTACTTCTAAATCATCTTTTTCTTTTTGAGCTTTAGCCAACAATGTCTTATGGTATGTTAGAACATCTGTTTTATCATCTAAATCTATTTTCATAAATTTGATTTTTTGTTCATACCAAAGTTGACCTTGTTGATGGGCAACTAACTGTGCTTCAACTTTCTTAAGACCTTGAGTATAAGCCTTTATCTCTACGCTAGCATCACTAAGTTGCTCTCTCTGAGCATCATATAGTCTTTTAAGGTTAGCATAAGACTCTTTACACTCATTTGAACAGGAAGGTACCTGTGTGTCTGATCCTGAGCTGTTGCTAGCCATGAAAGCATAATTTTCATCATCTTCTGAATGAGTTGTCCAGTCAACACTTTCTCCATCAACTGTCACCAATGCTTTAGACTCTTCTTTCTTTCCAGTTCTGCTCCCATCTTTATTTCCAGGATTCCATCCATCCCTCCTTCTGTTATCTTCCTTTGTTCTACACTCTCTTGCAAAATGCCCTGTTTTGTGGCAGTTGTAGCATTCCACTTTGGTTTTATCAAAACCAACAGGTTCTTTTGCATCAAACTATAGCTTTCTACCAGTCTTCTTGTAGAACTTCTTTATTCTCATGGAGATCATTGCCACTTGCCATTTTAAGTCCATTTCTTCAAGGTCATATTCATCAACTTGGTCTAAGTCCTCATGATCCAGTTGAGGACAACTAGATTGACTTGCAAGCATAGAATATGATGATATTTGCTTAGGCTTTGAATAATGACTAGAAGTATTGGAAACACCACAAGCGGTACTAACATCATTAGTACTGCTGGTGTTTTCAAAAACAAATGCTACATTTTGCAAGTTGGAAGATGATGCATTAGAGCCTTTTACATCATTTTCAAAGACTCTCAGATTGTTGTACAAGTCATCAAAACTGAGACTGTCCATTCCTGGTTTGTTCCTCATAATTAAGGAAACTTGTAACCAAGCAGAAGGTAGAGATCTTAGAAATTTTTGATTTGCATCTTCAGTAGATACACCTGCTCCATGAATCTCTAGCTGACTGAGAAGACTTTGGAATCTCTCATAGCCTTTGTGAATCCCATCTGAGTTGGTTACAGTGAATCCTTCAAACTGTTGCTTCAAGATGTACTTCTGCATCTTTTTGGATTCATCATTTCCACCAAATCTGGATTTTATAGCAATCCACATATCTTTTGCATCAGTTATTTTTTGGAATTTAGCTAGATGATCTTCTGGTATGGCCATTAGCAAGGTGGTCCTAGCTTTTCTTTCTCTTTCTCTGGCCACTATTTCTTCTGCTGTATCCGCTTTTTGAGCTGATTGCTTGTTTATTCCAGTACAGCGTTTCGAATGTATTAAGTTATTTACTTGCTATCTTGTTTGGTTCTTTTGTAATACTATTGCCTTACTTTTCTTATTCTCTGCTTATTTAGCTTATTTCTGTTTGTGTATGCTTATTTGTATCTTTTTAATGCTTTGATGTCATTTCTTTAAGTTTTGCTTTAAAACTGTCTTATGTGCCTCTTAGTCTGCTCTTATCTTACTTTGCTTATTTAGTGCTTATTCTTGTTTGGTATTTGCTGATTATTGCTTAACTTTGCATGATTATCATCTGTTTTTGCAAAACTTTGCTTTAATCTTAGTAAATCAGCTTAAAATTTAGATTTGAAAACCTTAAAGGGGTGTTTCGCATAAGAGTGCAAAGTGGGTCATTTTGTGTATAAAACCATTTGGGTCACCCAGCTTACTTTGACAGCTCTTTTTTTTAAGTTGGTTTTGATTTGTTTTCATTAGTTTTTAAGGTATTAAAATTGGTTTTCAAGTTTTTTCAAAAGTGTCCTTTGAAACTGTGGTGACAAACAGCTTCATAAGCTCTTATTTGATTTAGCTTTTCAAAACCTGTTTTTAAGACTTGTTTATGTGTACTTTTTAGTGTCATATTGCAGTAGTCTAGGAGTCTTTAGTTTACTTTTGTTTTAAATCCAATCTGTCAAGTGTTTTTCTAGTCAAAAGCCTTCTTTTTCATTTTCAATTATCAGATAGTAAAAAGTATTTTTAGTCTTTAAAATTTTGAGCATAAGCTCTTTTCTAGTCAGTCTCAATCTGTTTTGACTTGTTTTCCATTTTCCAGCTTATTTTTAAGCATGCTTATGCTAGTTTTCTTTTTAAGAAATGTTAAAAAGTTGAACTCAGTGTGAGTAGCACTTTTTATTAGCCTTTTCCATTGATTATTTTTGTTTCAAACCCTCTTTCTTTTGCTGTTTTAGAAAGCCCTTAAGCTAGGCTTTAAGCGTATATATTTCATTCAGCCATAAGGATCCTTTAAAGGCTTAAAAATAAGCCCAAAAGGTGCCCCTTTTGGCTGTCTGCTTTTCAGTTTGTGCTTATAGCTTATTTTGCTTAAAAACTAGCCTAGCAGTTAGCTTGTTTAGGACTTAGTTAAAAATAGTGAAACTACCACTTTTTCTTGCTTATTTTCCAGCTTATTTTTCAGTTTTGCAAAAAAAGTCCATTTTTTTAAATTTGCTTATTTTTGTCAGTTTTATAAGTTTAAAAAAAATTAGCAAAAAGGGAGGCCAAGGATTCGAACCCTGGACCTTCCCTTTCACACCCACAAGTCTCACCTCAAACACACACTAACCACGGTGCCAGACCAGGACCATCTGTTTTACTTTTGAACCATTATTCTTTTAACCAGTTTTTTGCCCATTAAGCCCATAAGCCATTTTCAAGTTATAACAGCTTATTTAGATAAGCTGTTTTCTCACTTTTATTTTTCCTGAATTCAGCATACTCCAAACTACTTTTTTGCATTTTTTTTCAGAATTTTCAAAAATTGTTTAGTATTTTTTATCAATTTTTCTTTTCAAAACTGTTTTAAATTCATAATAAATTATTAAAAAGTCAAAAAAATATAATTCTTTTTTTAAAAATTTTCTTTTATCATTTTGCATCTAGGAAAATTAAATTTGCTTTCGTAGGGTTATTTTTGCAAAATTTTGTTTTTTAAAGAACGGGATTCGAACCCCGTTCTCGTTTTTAGGTTAAATTCATTTTTAGCTTTCGTTTTTAGGTTTTCTTTAATCGTTTTTGCATTTTAATCGTAGAAATTAGAAATCCAACTCCAAAAATCTTTAACCATTCAAACGCGCGATCACAAACGTTCTCGATTTTCAATTCGCACCTCGTTGGGAGAACGACCCGGGGGATTTTTTATATTCCTTTGGTCAAAAGGAATTTCTTTGAGTCTTTCGGAATTCTTATTATTACTATAATTGATTTATAAATTTGAAATTATCCTTATTTATTTATTATATTTATTATAATTTATATTTACAAAAAGACTAGTTTTAAGGTTATCACAACCCCTTAGAATTTTGTTAGACCGTGTTTGAGCCTTCCCAACCTATTCCCCTGCAACGATTAGGTACACTGCCTAGGGGATTGTAAAACTTCCTGTGAAGTCTTCGCAACCCTCACATCAAGTTTATGGCGCCGTTGTCGGGGAATAGTTAAGTTTCGATCATTATTTAACTTAGTTCTACTCGCTTGATTCCTATCAAGTGAGAATTTTAATTCCAGTATATTAGCTTTCTCGTAGTCTATCTTTTCTTTATGTCATTTGTTTCGTAATCCATTCTCGTCAACCACCATGGAAGACGCTTAAAAGGGTCGCGACCAACCCAAGACCTACTCAATCACGTCCTCAAGTCTTATGCTGAAAGGGTTTATTTCAAAACCCCGCCCGCAAAACCAAAATGAGCCACCAAAGTAGAACCCCTTCAGTTTTTGTGAACGCACCAGTCCAAACCCTTGGCCCCAGG
The DNA here is from genome assembly GCA_026074375.1 of Tanacetum coccineum. NCBI lineage: Eukaryota > Viridiplantae > Streptophyta > Magnoliopsida > Asterales > Asteraceae > Tanacetum > Tanacetum coccineum. Next base: position 47,915 of record BQNB010027339.1, on the reverse strand, counting down.
CTTTAGAAACCACTTTCGAAGCTCTAGTACGGGACTACATGGAAACACACACCGAAAGGATGGAAAGATTTGAGAATGCCATTTCCAAACAACAATAGGAGATCAATGATAGGATGGCTGAAATGTTCGGGCTTCTTAAGGAACTCACAACCAGCAGGGCTCCTGAAAAAGTATTGATCGGAGAAGAGGTTAAATCCCCCGTCACTAAAAACGTCAATTCTATATCTCTCGACAGAGGAGAAGAAGAAAGGAATGACAATGATGATATCGCAGCCGACGGTGGCATTAATGAGACAGATATGGAAATGCCAGTAAAGGAAGCTGAGAAAGAGACTGAAGCTGAAAAGGGAACCAAAAACAAACAAATCAAAAGAGCTGAAAGAGAAGAAACAGAGGAGGCATCCAGCTCTCAGTCCGTAGGGTATTACCTAAAACATAAGATCAATGAAAAACTAATCGAGTGACTTATTGATAATCATAAGTACAGATGACTCCGAGTCAGAATCCAAGTTGGAAAGGTTAAAAAGGAAAGACCTATATATATGCTCTCTCTAGTTATCTGTTAGTTGATTGTGAGATATAGATATATCAATATATTCTACAATAGGTAACAGATCATAGGTGTGATTTAGCTTGGTTTTGTGTGTGTTTTTCTTTTACTTGTTTAGCTGTATGTGTGGTTCAAACCATTACAAGAGATTTTAATCTTTTGTGGGTTTAAAAACCAAAAAGCTATAAACTTTATTCTTTGTTTATCATAGTTTAGGGTAGTTGTACAAGAAAATCTTTGGAAAAACTCAAAAATCTTCATCTTTTGGTTGTTTTGGTTCGAAAAAGGGTTTTTACAAGAATCTTGATTTCAAATTTTTTTGTGTTAAAAACCATAATGTTTGTGTTTTTAAGGTTCTCCTAGTCTAGAAATAGCAAAAGTACAAAGTAAAATCAAGTAAAAATTTCAAAAATAATGTCTTTTAGTGATTTGAAGTTTTAAAGATGACTTTTTTTATACACACAGTTTTTGAATTCGTCGATTTTAAGTTATAGAGTATGCGATTTATACGTGTATAATCCAGCGATTTAATACGTGATTGTTTTCGCGATTATATACGTTATTAGATCCGTCGATCATACGAGGGTTTGAGACCTTCATAAAAACATTTAGGACAAGAATAATTCTAGTATGGGGGTGGGGGGGGGATCTAAACGATTTATTTGTGCCAGCAGATCGTATGTGTTACCACATTAATCCCGTTTTTACCACCAAAATTTCAAAAAAAATGAAAAAATGAAAAATTTTAAAAATTTTCAAAAATAAAATAAGTGTTTTGTCACAATTTTGACTTTCCTGCTGGGTAGAATAAGAGTAAATTTTGACTCGATCGAGCGTGTTGAGCTCTAGCTTGTTCCCTAACTTTTAGACTAAGCGTTCGCGGATTTTTGCGAAGAGCAAAAAATGATAGAGTTAATTATGACTTAGATGCTAAACAAGGATTATATGGAAATCTTACAAGCTCATGTATGTAGTTTGTAGTTTTTTTTCTCTCCCATAAGCTCCTAACCGGACTAATAATACGTGCTATTTTTGAAAATTAAACTTAAATCAACAATTTTTGAGATGTAGTCAATAATATTTTTTAGTCTTAGTTCAAATTTATACTTAAATTTTCTAAAACGAAAATTTCTCTATATCATGGTATTATATGTTAAAAAAAAGGAAAAAATGAAGAAAAAAAATGAGTAATAATTATAAATTGTGGGCTGATAAAAGTTTGCTGCATCTTGCCGGCTCATAACTGATGTTGCAGCCTTCTAAAGAAAGCCCATTGTAAGAATAATAATCCGAGACTGATAAAAGTTTGCTGCATCTTGCCGGCTCACAACCGATGTTGCAGCCTTCTAAAAGGTCGAGGATTTCCTTAAGAATGAATAATTGTAATTAATGTAATAACTGTAGAGTAATAAAATAAAGGGACAATCTCTTTTTTCTTAATATAAATATGCATTTGAACTAAGACATTTTATTTTAATTTTCTAAATAAGGCTATTGTAATATACGGAAACCTAAAAGTTTTTGAAAACCCAAACCGGCTATGAGACAACGATACTAGTCTCTGTGGGTGTCAAAACCCTAGTCACTATAGCCGCAAGGTTAGATGTCCGAGACGAAAGTTCTACATTGGTATTATCTCCTCCTTCAAACTCCATTATTCTCACTCCGGGTGAAACGTGAAGCAAATAGAATTTTGCAAAACACGTTGATCCATGGTTGAAATTCGAAATTAGCACATTCACCTAATATATAATAAATTGTCCGAGGAAAAGTTCACAAAGTTGCAAATATGCAGTTTTAGTACTTAAAAACTTTATATTTAACGGTGATTTCGTTTTAAGCTTGACACTTTTTCAATTTTTTGCATTTTACTATTCAAGTGCTTATTGGTTGCTTATTTACTGCTTATTTAGCTTATTTCTGTTTGTGTATGCTTATTTGTATCTTTTTAATGCTTTGATGTCATTTCTTTAAGTTTTGCTTTAAAACTGTCTATGTGCCTCTTAGTCTGCTCTTATCTTACTTTGCTTATTTTATGTGCTTATCTTGTTTGTAAATGCTGATTTTTGGCTTAACTTTGCATGATTATCATCTGTTTTTGCAAAACTTTGCTTTAATCTTAGTAAATCAGCTTAAAATTTAGATTTGAAAACCTTAAAGGGGTGTTTCGCATAAGAGTGCAAAGTGGGTCATTTTGTGTATAAAACCATTTGGGTCACCCAGCTTACTTTGACAGGTCTTTTTTTACGTTGGCTTTGATTTGTTTTCATTAGTTTTTAAGGTATTAAAATTGGTTTTCAAGTTTTTTCAAAAGTGTCCTTTGAAACTGTGGTGACAAACAGCTTCATAAGCTCTTATTTGATTTATCTTTTCAAAACCTGTTTTTAAGACTTGTTTATGTGTACTTTTTAGTGTCATATTGCAGTAGTCTAGGAGTCTTTAGTTCACTTTTGTTTTAAATCCAATATGTCAAGTGTTTTTCTAGTCAAAAGCACTCTTATTATCCATTTCAATTATCCAGATAGTAAAAAGTATTTTTAGTCTTTAAAATTTTGAGCATAAGCTCTTTTCTAGTCAGTCTCAATCTGTTTTGACTTGTTTTCCATTTTCCAGCTTATTTTTAAGCATGCTTATGCTAGTTTTCTTTTTAAGAAATGTTAAAAAAGATGACTCAGTGAGAGTAGCACTTTTTATTAGACTTTCCATTGATTTATTATTTGTTTCAAACCCCTCTTCTTTTGCTGTTTATAGAAAGCCCTTAAGCTAGGCCTTAAGCATAAATAGTACATTCAGCGCATAAGGATGCTTTTAAAGGCTTAAAATAAAGCCCAAAAGTGCCCACTTTTTGGCTGTCTGCTTTCAGTTTGAGCTTATAGCTTATTTGGCTTAACTTTTTATCTTTTGGCTTATTTTTTGTTTCAATTAGCTATTTAGGTAGTATAGCTTTATCTGTATTTGCTTATCTTGTTTATCCCTTAGCTTATTTTGCTTAAAAACTAGCCTAGCAGTTAGCTTGTTTAGGACTTAGTTAAAAATAGTGAAACTACCACTTTTTCTTGCTTATTTTCCAGCTTATTTTTCAGTTTTGCAAAAAAAGTCCATTTTTTTAAATTTGCTTATTTTTGTCAGTTTTATAAGTTAAAAAAAAATTATCAAAAAGGGAGGCCAAGGATTCGAACCCTGGACCTCCCCCTTTCACACCCACAAGTCTCACCTCAAACACACACTAACCACGGTGCCAGACCAGGACCATCTGTTTTACCTATGTACCATTTATCTTTAAACACCAGTTTTTTTGAGCCCATTAAGCCCACACAGCCATTCAAGTTTATAACACGCTTATTTATATAAGCTGTTTTCTCAACAATTATTTTTCCTTAAATTCAGCATACTCCAAAAAACTTTTTTTGCATTTTTTCAGAATATACAAAAAATTGTTTATATACTTTAAATCATTTTTCTTTTCAAAACTGATTTAAATTCATAATAAAATATAAAAAGACAAAAAAATAATAATTCTTTTTAAAATTTTCTTTTTAATCATTTGCATCTATATGAAAAAATTAAATTTGCTTGTCGTAGGGTTATTTTTGGCAAAAATTTATGTTTTATTTTAAAGAAAGGGATTCGAACCTCGTTCTCGTTTTTAGGTTAAATTCATTTTTAGCTTTCGTTTTTAGGTTTTCTTTAATCGTTTTTGCATTTTAATCGTAGAAATTAGAAATCCAACTCCAAAAATCTTTAACCATTCAAACGCGCGATCACAAACGTTCTCGATTTTCAATTCGCACCTCGTTGGGAGAACGACCCGGGGGATTTTTGATATTCCTTTGGTCAAAAGGAATTTCTTTGAGTCTTTCGGAATTCTTATTATTACTATAATTGATTTATAAATTTGAAATTATCCTTATTTATTTATTATATTTATTATAATTTATATTTCCAAAAAGACTAGTTTTAAGGTTATCACAACCCCTTAGAATTTTGTTAGACCGTGTTTGAGCCTTTCCAACCTATTCCCCTGCAACGATTAGGTACACTGCCTAGGAGATTGTAAAACTTCATGTGAAGTCTTCGCAACCCTCACATCAAGTTTATGGCGCCGTTGTCGGGTAATAGTTAAGTTTCGATCATTATTTAACTTATATCATACTCGCGTAAATTCCTATCAATGAAACTATAGTTTCCTCGAGATTATCCTTTCCGTAGTCAATCTTTCTTTATGTCATTTTTTTTGTAATCCATTCTCGTCAACCACCATGGAAGACGAGAATCCTATCCGTACTCTTGGAAATTACTCCAAACCTAGCCACGAAGGCTACAAGAATACAATTGAGCTACTCGTAGGGAATAATGTGGTACCTCTTCGATCCGACACCATCCGGTTGGTACAAAACGGATGCTTATTCCACGGACTTTGGTCCAAGGATCCAAACCAAAACCTCAAGGATTTCTTAAAACTTGTGGACTTACTTGACCTTAACGGTGAAAACAGGGAAAGAACGCACCTGCGTTTATTTCATTTTTACCTTCATGTAACATGCTAGAAACTGTGTCTTGAATGTCAATCCAGCAAGGACCATCACCACATGGGAATGATCTGCTAACTCGTTTCCCATGCTCAATATTTTCCAACCGTAAGGACTGGCACAAACTTTGCAAAATATCCTGATGTTCCTAACAAAAACACAAGGAGAATCTCTCTCAGAAGCATGGACTCGTTTCAAGGACCTACTCCAAAAGTTCCTCATCATGGCATTGATCATTGGCTTCAAATTCAAATTTTTTAAGATCATGTCTCCTTTCATCTTAAGTGCGAGATTGACCGCGCCACTGGCGGCAAACTCCGCGATAAGAATACCTGATTAAATCATGAGAAATCGCATGAGAACCTCACCCTCTATGAACATGAGGGCTGGAATGACTCAAAAGAATTTGTTAAATCGGTCAAGGTTGTCTCTACACCTTAAAGTACCTCAAAAACACCTGACCAAAGACTTCTTAAGCTCGAAGACCAGATTAATTTCTTACTAAAAGGGTCGCGACTAACACCAAGACTTAGCTCAACGCACGTCCCTCAAGCTTATGTTGAAGCGGTTTATTCAAACCCCCGCCCGCAAAACCAAAATGAGCCACCAAATCAGATCCCCTTTACTTGTCATGAACGTACTGGTCCAAACCCTTAGGCATTAGGAACCACATTCGAGGCTCGAGTACGGGACTACATGGCAACACACACCAAAAGGATGGAAAGATTTGAGAATGCCATTTTCAAACAGTAAGAGGAGATCAACGATAGGATGCTGAAATGTTCGGACTTCTTAAGGAACTCACAACCAGCAGGGCTCCTAAAAAAGTATTGATCAGAGAAGAGGCTAAATCCCCCGTCACTAAAAACGTCAATTCTATATCTCTCGCCAGAGGAGAAGAAGAAAGGAATGACAATGATGATATGGCAGCCGACGGCCGCATTACCAGGACAAATATGAAGATGCCAATAAAGGAGGCCGAGAAAAAGACTAAAGCTGGAAATGGAACCAAAAATAAACCAATCAAAAGAGCTGAAAGAGAACAAACAGCAGAGACATCCAGCTCTCAGCCCGCAGGGTATTGCCTGAAACATAGGATCAATGAAAAACTAATCGAGAGACTTGTTCATAATCATAGGTTCAATGACCCCGTGTCAGGAATCCAAGTTGGAAAGGTATAATTTCTCTTTCTGGTTTTCTTGTCAGTTGATTGTGAGATAAGATATATCATATATTCTACAATTGGTATCATAGCCATAGGGTGATTTAGCTTGGTTTTGTGTGTGTTTTTCTTTTACTTGTTTAGCTGTGTGTGTGGTTCAAACCATTACAAGAGATTTTAATCTTTTGTGGGTTTAAAAACCAAAAAGCTATAAACTTTATTCTTTGTTTATCATAGTTTAGGGTAGTTGTACAAGAAAATCTTTAGAAAAACTCAAAAATCTTCATCTTTTGGTTGTTTTTGGTTCGAAAAAGGGTTTTTACAAGAATCTTGATTTCAAATTTTTTGTGTTAAAAACCATAAAGTTTATGTTTTTAAGGTTCTCCTAGTCTTAGAATAGCAAGAAGTACAAGTAAAATCAAGTAAAAATGTCAAAAATTGTATCTTTGAGTGATTTGAAGTTTTTGAAGACGGCTTTTTATACACACTGTTTGAATTCGGCAATTTATATGTTATTGAGTATGGCGATTTATACGTGTGTGAATCCGGCGATTTATACGTGATTGTATACGGCGATTTATATGTTTTTAGATCCGGCAATTTATACGTATTTGTATAAGGCGATTTATACGTGTGTATATCCGGCGATTTATACATCACTTGTATATGCCGATTTATACATCATTGGTTTCAGCGATTTATACATCTCCTATACGGTGATTTATATGTTCTCTCTGAATCCGGCGATTTATACCTGGTTTATACGATGATTTATACCAGTTTTCAAACGGCGATTTATACATTCTTCTTAGGGTAATTTATTCATTACACTTGGGTGATTTATACACTTACCTTAAGAGATTTATACCATATTGCCTTGAAGATTTATACTGTTTTTCTATGATTTGTAAAATCCCGTGAAGTATTCAATTATTTGCTCGGTTTTATCAAGAATTGTAAAATCCCGTGTAATCTTAAAGACTTATTCACTTAAAACAAAGAACAATTTAACATAACAACCTCTAATCACTGAACGATCAAAAATTTATCTTTTCTCATTCAATCAATCAATTTAAAATGACAACATTAGCATAGTTTATGATAATTGCCAGTCCCGACAACCGTCCTCCTATGTTAGAAAAATCCTTGTATGACTCATGGAAGAGTCGTATGGAATTATGCATAGAGAATCAAGGGTTTTGAGTGCAAAAAGATGTATGAAAGCTTATGTATGGAATAATTAGGGTTCATATATTGTTAAAATGAGTATATTAGCTTGCTTAAGGGTAGTGAAGAGATGAGGACATGAAATGGAGGTAAAACGGTCCTATTTTAGGATCCTTGCTTAATGACTTGTATATTGAATTTTGAGACTGTACTTTGGAATTAAAGAGATTTATATTTCAAATGTGATTATATTGCTTGTAATATGCTTTTAGTAGCTGTGATTCAATTCTAGTTGTTAATCATTCATGGAATTAGGGTTTTGGGCTTACGATACCGGTTTAAAGCCCGTATAGATATAACGTTGCGAAATGGAATATTATAGGAATATGTACTTTGTAATAAGGCTTATGATGATATTGCTTGACAGTTATGATGTTTGCTTGAACATATATGATGATAAGATTGCAATAGATAGGTTGGTGAGCTCGTCTACTTTGTTATAACATACTGAGATATATATGTAATGTAATAAAGAAAAAAGTTTCCAGTACAATTGTGATATAGTGAAATAAGTTTTGCCATTGATGACAATTCTTGGGGTTGTTATAGTACTGCTGTGCATTTCACATGTTTTTTCTCTTTTATGTAAAGGTGGATTTTTCAAAATCAACTTTATTGCTCTTAAAACACTTTGGAAAACTTCATTTTCATACTCCAAATTCCACTATTATTCTGTTAAATCACCATACCTTGAGCCCAAATTTATCCCTTTGGCACTCATCTGAATGATTACAATTTACAAGATTTTTTGAGAATGATTCCATTTGTCTACTTATTACTTTAATTCATCTTTTTCTTTTTGAGCTTTAGCCAACAATTTCTTATGGTATGTTAGAACATTTGTTTTGTCATCTAAATCTATTTTCATAAATTTGATTTTTTGTTCATACCAAAGTTAACCTTGTTGATGGGAAAATAACTGTGCTTCAACTTTCTTAAGACCTTGAGTATCAGCATTTTTTCTAGCTAGACTCACTAAGTTGCTCTCTCTTGAGCATCATATAGTCCTTAAGGTTAGCATAAGACTCTTTACATCATTTGAACAGAGTTACATGTGTATCTGTTCCTGAAGTGTTGCTAGCTCATGAAAAGCATAATCTTCATTTCATTTTCTGATGAGTTGTCCAGTCAACACGTTCTCTTCAACTGTCACCAATGCTTTAGACTCTTATTTCTTTCCAGTTCTGCTCCCATCTTTATTTCCAAGATTCCATCCATCCCTCCTTTTGTTATCTTCCTTTGTTCTACACTCTCTTGTAAAGTGCCTGTTATTGTGCAGTTGTAGATTCCACTTTGGTTTTTATCAAAACCAACGGGTTCTTTTGCCAAAATTTTCCAAAATGTAGCTCTTCTACCAGTCTTCTTGTAGGAACCTTATTTATTTCACATGGAGATCATTGCCACTTGCCATTTTAAATCTATTTCTTCAAGGTCATATTCATCAACCTGGTCTAAGTCCTCATGATCCAGTTGAGGACAACTAGATTGACTTGCAAGCAAGGAATATGATGATGTTGATGTTTGTTCATGCTTTGAACAATGACCAGAAGTGTTGGAAACACCATAAGCAGTACTAACTTCATTAGTACTGTTGGTGTTTTCAGAAACAAATGCTATATTTTGCAAGTTGGAAGATGATGCAGTAGAGCCTTTTACATCATTTTCAAAGACTCTCAGATTGTTGTACAAGTCATCAAAACTGAGACTGTCCATTCCTGGTTTGTTCCTCATAATTAAGGAAACTTGTAACCAAGCAGAAGGTAGAGATCTTAGAAATTTTTGATTTGCATCTTCAGTAGATACACCTGCTCCATGAATCTCTAGCTGACTGAGAAGACTTTGGAACCTCTCATAGCCTTTGTGAATCCCATCTGAGTTGGATACACTGAATCCTTCAAACTGTTGCTTCAAGATGTACTTCTGCATTTTTTTGGATTCATCATTTCCACCAAATCTGGATTTTATGGCATTCCACATATCTTTTGCATCAGTCATTTTGTGGAATTTAGCTAGATGATCTTCTGGTATGGCCATTAGCAAGGTGGTCCTAGCTTTTCTTTCTCTTTCTCTCAGCACCATTTCTTCTGCAGTTTTAGGAGGCAAAATTTTAATCTGTCCTGTGGTATCCAATGTGACTGACACAGGACCATTCCCATTTTGGATAACCTCCCAAATTGGATAGTCTGTATGGGCCAGATAGTGTTCTATCTTCATAGCCCATATGTCATATTCTCCCTTTTTGAGAATAGGCAGCTTTATGGTTGAGACTGTATGAGGAGTTTGTTGTGTTGGTGTTTGTTGTGTCTCTAGTGGAGGAGGTGGTGGTGGTGGATGCTCATCTTGTGGTCCAGACATGTTTAGTCTTGATGGTTGGAGATGACTAACTGGTTTTATCTGTTCTTCTTATTCAGAGTTTCTCAAAGGCTCTGATACCAATTGTGGTTCCTTGTTTTACTGAATGGATCTTTGCAACCAATAAAGGATGATAGTCAAGATGTATAAATACAACTGACTATGTAGAAACAATGACTTGAATACAATGTGTTAATGCGGAATCTTAACACAGGTACTAAGAAGAACAATGAACAACCGAATAACAACTTTGTTAATGTGTTCTTGAGGATTACAGAATGCTAACTATGATATTGTATATGATTTGCTAAGCTTGTATATCAGTTCTATTTCATATATGTATAACTATGCCAACAGTTATCCTTTTATAGACTAAGAATAACCCTAATAGGCTTACAAATCTTTCTGACAAATATCTCATAAATATCTTTTAAATATCTTCTCAACGGTACTAACTAACTTTCTACTAACGGTACTAACTAACTAACAGTACTTAACACTTTGTACTGTCGGTACTAAGTATAACTGTCGGTACTAACTATTTGTACTGTCGGTACTAAGTTAAGAAAACATTTATCCTAACAATCCTCCCTTAAACATGAATGTTAAACTATCTTAACTTCATGTTTCTTCAATCCTTTAAGAACTTGATAGTCCTATGCATTCACATGCTTCTGATTCATTATCACTAGTAGATTTATCTTCTAATATGTTTAAATCATCTTCTTCATAATCTGATATATCACTTTCATCATTTATCATTATTTTCATAATTTGACTTTTAAGTTTTTCAGAAACATTTAATTCATTAATTCTTTTCTTAGTATAACAATTCTTCGATGTATGACCTTGTTTTTCACATTTATAACATATTATAGTGTCTTTATAATTATTTTCTTTATTAAATGAGACTTTTTTATGTTTTTTATAATTTCCTTTTCTTTTATCGTATGTTTTATTATTTTCATATGTTTTATATTTTCTACTTGGTTTTCTATATCTTCTGTACTTGTTATCTTTTGTTATTCTTTTAGAACTAGTTTGAGGTACTCTTAATGGCTCATAACCATATTGCTCACAGAAATTTCCTAATTCTTTTTTACTACTTAAACCTTCTTTCTTAATCTGATGTTTAAGTTTTAAATCAGAACATATATTTAATCCTTCTTGATTAATATAACTAATGATTTCTCCATATGTTAATTCTTTATATGGAATCATATTATTGAAATCATGACTTAATTTATTTCTTATTCGTTCAGCAAATAACTTAGGTAATCCTGCAATAAACCTTTCTTTCCAATAGGCTTCCTTACAATCGGGTCTAGTTGTAACTTTGGTTATAAAAACATCTTTATACCAGCGAAAATCTGATAATTTTCTACATGTTAGATTTAATAAGATTGAAGAACTTCTTTCTTGATAAGTATGTGGATTTTCAACAAAATTCTTTAGTATAGCATAAATTAAAGTATTTACCATATCATCTTCTTGAGTTTGGACTTGTACATTATTTTCTTCTTTTGCTATAGTTTTCTTAGCTGAATAAATTGTTATTTTTTTTGTATTTGTTACATAATTATCCCACCATCCTTTTAGACTTCCTATAAATCCTGATATAAGAACTTTAACTATTTTTTCTTCACTGGTGTTACGTGTTTTATAAGCATTTGATGCCATAGTCATTTCTTGTAATAAGTTTAATATTTGGTATTCTGAGTGACCATCTACATTCCATTCATATATTGTTCTGTTACCATCATAATATCATAGGCCTTGTGTTAAACACTTGACTGTTCTCGTAATTGTACATTCTGGTTGTGTTGGTATAGGATATAATTTTTATTTTTGGTTTTGGGCGTAGTTATACTTTATTTTCTTACTACTTTCATATATTTGAATTGATTTTCTTATAAATAATATACTTCTTTCTTGATATACTTTCTTCTTCTTCATTTATATTTGATATTTGTAATTTAGATAATTTTTTCTCTATTATTGTTGTATATATCTTGATTTCCCAAGTTTATAGTTGCATCAATATTATATGGTATAAATATAGGATTTTCTTCTATTTTTACGTGATTTGTTTGTGAAGTACTTGCTTCAGAATTACAATTTTTTATTCTATTTAATTGTTGACCTATAGTATTTAATATCTTACACTTAGTTTAATTGTTTTGTTTGTTTAATTGTAGTAAAATGTTTTTGTCAGATTCATTATCTTTAAATAGATTTATTCCTATAAATTCTTTATTTATTAATATATCATTTTCAGGTGGATGTATACTAGTTATAGATTCTTTTGTTTCTAAATCCATATATGTTCTATTTATATTTGTGGTTTCTTGTATTTTTTCACTAAAAGGAAAATCAATATTGTTTTCAATACAATATAATTGAAACCATGAGAAAAATAATATATTTTCTTTTTTATCAAAAATATACATAGTCCATTCAATTTCATAAATTAATCTTTCTTGTTCATTAAAAGTTAAAAGATACCAATTTAGATTATGATTATTATAATAATTATATATTTCATTTTTTAAATATTCTATATTTAATTCAGATGTAGATGTTTCCATTTAATGAAGTAATCTTTTAAGATTTTTAAGCTTTTGTTTTAAACGAAATATGTGTTTGGACAAATCTATATATCTTCTTGTATGTGCTTTATAAGATTTATCCTGTATTTCACACGTGAATAATCTTGTTTTATAATATCTAAGTTTCTTTATATCTCTTTTATTATAGTTTCTCTGACCCACTTATTTCTCTTTTAAGATTTTGTGAATAATAACTCATTTTAGTTGTTCATAGTTATCTATTTCTGACGGTTTATAATTATAAGTACTACAATCATCACTTTTATCATCGTTTTCATATAATGGTTTAGGTATAGAAATTATTAATCAATCCATTCATTTCATTAGATTGAGCTCTTTTTAAATATATCTTATCTTCTTCGTTTATAAAGTTTGAAGGTATGTATGTTGAATGTTTAGATGATTCACCTATTCTGTTTTCAAAAGATATTTCTATATTTTCATTTGTATGTTCTAAAATATTAGTTACATCTTTATTTAATTTTAAAGGTTTTGGTTTAATTATTTCTTCTAGATTCCATGTTTGATTTCTTGTTATTTCATACCAGTTTATCTCTAGAGTCATATCTGTGAAATTTTCTAGATTAGCTTCTCAAAAAATAACACTTTATTTTTTAGTGATCTCTTCTAGAACGAGGTTTTGGGGTTTTATTAGTGGTACGTCATTGTGTTATAGTTTACTCTATATCCTTTATTGCTAAAGGATCTGATCCTTCATTTTATCTCTTTAATTTTTTGTTGTAATATATAAAGTTTATGACATCTAGTTTATTTAGATCCTTTAAGGCTATTGTAATATTTAGATAATCAATTAAATATATGGGACAATTTATATATATTTGACTCAGCTAAAGCTATAGTGATTATTCAAACTTAAGTTAATTCCAGCATCTCTTAGTATATGCAAATTGGGGCTTTAATTCTATTTTAGTTAATGGTTTTTATAGCTACTTGAACAAACCAATATGTAGGTATTTTATGTCTTTCTATGTTCTTTAATAGCTTTCAGAAATTTGTTGTATACTTGATGATCTTGTGATAAAGATAAGTTTTCTCAAGTGGTGTTTATAGAATAATCAACTTTTGGGAAAAATTCAAATGATCCTACTCTATAAATAGTTTTAACATCTTGCTTAGGAATACTCCAATTTTGTAATTTATTTTCTATATTTGAAATCACAATTTCGACAGAATTAGTATGATCTTGTTCTTCTTCAATATTAGACGAGGAACCTTTCTTTTGATTTAGTAATAGTTTTGATATCTTATTCATGATGAATTATATTGTTTATATTATGTTAAAGACAACTGATAAAGTTATATTCTGATATAATACAATTCCACTGGGAACATCCCCATATCGTCCGGGTACCGGCGTCTTACTCTACCTGGTGCCGGCTATAAATCAACGGACATGGATCGACAGGAGCTTACCAACGCAGTCATGGGGTATTCATTTAAATATTGAACTTTATTTAATTGATTTAACTAATATTTAACACTTGCAAATTCATTGTTATTAAGACATAAAACCTATTACTTTACCTTGAAATGGCTCTGATACAATTCGGGACAGGATCAATGGTAATTAAGTCAAAATTAGTTTTTAGTAAAATAAATAATAAAATGTTCTATTCTAATAATACAATATATCATAAACATAATGATTTCATTTAACAAAATTAAATCTGTAATAATTAATAAGAAATTGAGAAAATTTAAATAACTCATTTTAGTTGTTCATAGTTATCTATTTCTGACGGTTTATAATTATAAGTACTACAATCATCACTTTTATCCATTTTTTCATATAATGGTTTAGGTATAGAATTATTAAAATCAACTCATTTTATTTTCATAGATTGAGCTCTTTTTAAATATATCTTTTCTTCTTCATTTATAAAGTTTATTAATTTCCAAACTCAGGTTAATATTGTTTGAATGTAGAAATTAATTGATCGACATGATATATATGCCATTTTTATATGAGTTTATTGAGTTAAATATCTGACGTGGCATTGGGTTGTCTACAATTGTTTTAGATTTTGAGTTGGTGATTTAAATGATTTGGATTTTCTTGAATCTATAATAGAAGATAACGAATTTAGTCATTAATTATATGTTTAATTCCTACTTTATGAATTTCTAAACTTAGGATAATATTGTTTGAATGGTTTAGATTTTATTGAATCTATAATAGAAGGTAATGAATTTAGTCATTAATTATATGTTTAATTCCTACTTTATGAATTTCCAAACATAGGTTAATATTGTTTGAATGATTTGGATTTTCTTGAATCTATAATATAAGGTAACGAATTTAGCCAAAATTATATGTTTAATTCCAACTTAATGAATTTTCAAACTTAAGTTAATATTGTTTAAATGATTTAAATTTTCTTGAATCTATAATAGAAGGTAAAGAACTTAGTCATTAATTGGTTGTTAAATTTCTACTTTATAAATTTCTAACTTTATAAATTTCTAACTTAGGTTAATATTGTTTGAATGTAGAAATTAATTGATCGACATGATATATATGCCATTTTTATATGAGTTTATTGAGTTGAATATTTGACGTGGCATTGCGTTGTCTACAATTTTTTTAGATTTTGAATTGGTGATTTAAATGATTTAGATTTTCTTGAATCTATAATATAAGGTAAAGAATTTAGTCATTATATATATGTTTAATTCCTACTTTATGAATTTCCAAACTTAGGATAATATTGTTTGAATGATTTAGATTTTATTGAATCTATAATAGAAGGTAATGAATTTAGTCATTAATTATATGTTTAATTCCTACTTTATGAATTTCCAAACATAGGTTAATATTGTTTGAATGATTTGGATTTTCTTGAATCTAAAATATAAGGTAACGAATTTAGCCATAATTATATGTTTAATTCCTACTTTATAAATTTCCAAACTTAAGTTAATATTGTTTAAATAATTTGAATTTTCTTGAATCTATAATAGAAGGTAAAGAATTTAGTCATTAATTATTTGTTAAATTCCTACGTTATTAATTTCCAAACTTAGGTTAATATTGTTTGAATGTAGAAATTTAAGTGATCAGTCATGATTATTATGCCATTTTTTTTATGAGTTTATGGTGTTGAATATTCTGTTGTGGATTGTGGAGTTGTCTTCAATTTTTAAGGTTTTAAATTCGTGATTGAAAGTAATTTGGATTTTCTAGAATCTATATTAGAACGGTAACGAAAGTGGTCAGTAATTACATGTTTAATTCTGACTTTTGAATTTCCAACTTAGGTTAAACATTGTTTAATTTAGTCTTTTCTGTGAATCTATTATAGAAGTTAAACGAATTTAGCATTATTTTATGTTTAATTTCTAATTTATGAAGTCTCTAAACTTAGGTTAATATTGTTTTATTTGTAGGATATTAATTGATCGACATGATATATATGCCATTTTTATATGAGTTTATTGAGTTTAATATCTAACGTGGCATTGCGTTGTTTAGAATTTTTTAAGATTTTAAATTGGTGATTTAAATGATTTGGATTTTCTTAAATCTATAATTGAAGGTAACGAATTTAGTCATTAATTATATGTTTAATTCCTACTTTATGAATTTCGAAACATAGGTTAATACTGTTTGAATGATTTGGATTTTGTTGAATCTACAATAGAAGGTAACGAATTTAGTCATTAATTATATGTTTAATTCCTACTTTATGAATTTCCAAACTTAGGTTAATATTGTTTGAATGTAGAAATTAATTGATCGACATGATATATATGCCATTTTTATATGAGTTTATTGAGTTGAATATTTGACGTGGCATTGCGTTGTCTACAATTTTTCTTTTAGATTTGAAGTGGTGATTTTAAATGATGTTTGATTTTCTTGATCTATATAATATAAGGTAACGAATTTAGTCATTATATATATATGTTTAATTCCTAATTTATGAATTTCCAAACTTAGGATAATATTGTTTGAATGATTTAGATTTTATTGAATCTATAATAGAAGGTAATAAATTTAGTCATTAATTTATGTGTCTATTCTCTACTTTATTGAATTCCAAATATAGGTTAATATTGTTTGAATGATTTGGATTTTCTTGAATCTAAAATATAAGGTAACAAATTTAGCCATAATTATATGTTTAATTCCTACTTTATAAATTTCCAAACTTAAGTTAATATTGTTTAAATAATTTGAATTTTCTTGAATCTATAATAGAAGGTAAAGAATTTAGTCATTAATTATTTGTTAAATTCCTACGTTATTAATTTCCAAACTTAGGTTAATATTGTTTGAATGTAGAAATTAATTGATCGACATGATATATATGCCATTTTTATATGAGTTTATTGAGTTGAATATCTGACGTGACATTGTGTTGTCTACAATTTTTAAGGTTTTAAATTCGTGATTTAAATAATTTGGATTTTCTAGAATCTATAATAGAAGGTAATGAAATTGGTCATTAATTATATGTTTAATTCTTACTTTATGAATTTCCAAACTTAGGTTAACATTGTTTTAATTTAGATTTTCTTGAATCTATAATAGAAGTTAACGAATTTAGGCATTAATTATATGTTTAATTTCTAATTTATGAATTTCCAAACTTAGGTTAATATTGTTTAAATGTAGAAATTAATTGATCGACATGATATATATGCCATTTTTATATGAGTTTATTGAGTTTAATATCTAACATGGCATTGCGTTGTTTAGAATTTTTTAAGATTTTAAATTGGTGATTTAAATGATTTGGATTTTCTTAAATCTATAATTGAAGGTAACAAATTTAGTCATTAATTATATTTTTAATTTCTAATTTATGAATTTCCAAACTTAGGTTAATATTGTTTAAATGTAGAAATTAATTGATCGACAAGATATATATGCCATTTTTATTAAGTTTATTGAGTTGAATATCTGACGTGGCATTGCGTTGTCTACAATTTTTTAAGATTTTAAATTGGTGATTTAAATGATTTGGATTTTCTTGAATCTATAATAGAAGGTAATGAATTTAGTCATTAATTATTTGTTTAATTTCTACTTTATGAATTTCTAAACATAGGTTAATATTGTTTGAATGATTTGGATTTTAATGAATCTATAATAGAAGGTAAGGAATTTAGTCATTAATTATATTTTTAATTCCTACTTTATGGTATTTTCAAACTAGGTTTAATTTTGTATGAATGTAGAAATTAAATTGATCTGCATGAGTATATATTGCCATTTTTATATGAGTTTAATGAGTTGAATATCTGACGTGGCATTGCGTTGTCTATAATTTTTTAAAATTTTGAATTGGTGATTTAAATGATTTGGATTTTCTTGAATCTATAATAGAAGGTAACGAATTTAGTCATTAATTATATGTTTAATTCCTATTTTATGAATTTCCAAACATAGAATAATATGTTTCAATGATGGCTCTTGTGCACTCTATCCGTTCTCGTGTCCGTGTTTGTCCGGTTTTGACCGTTTTCTTGTGATTTTTGCATTATCCGTACCTACACATTCACAAACAACAAAATACACAAATACAAGCATATTTTTGCACATTTTGATCATTTAAGGGTCATTTTTGGTATACAAAAGATATGTGATTTCTCACATATCAACTGACTTTGCAGTTTTAGAAAATATGGATGCTTATCGTGATGAAGGAATGAGGGATGTTATTGTTGGCGAACCGTTCTTAAGAGAAGTTGGAATTAAAGCAAAACGGTTCGAAGGGATTATTACCCTTTACAATGGTGATGATGAAGTAACTTACCAAATGGTGCGATCACATCCAAGGTTTAAACACCACACTAATGAACAATGCAACAAGATCCCACCATTATTGAAGGTAAGTGAGAAAGATGAGAAGAATGGGATCTCGCATGCATACCAAAATCTTAAGGGGTTCTACAAAGGATTTTTGAATCTAGAACCCGACTACATTCGAAATGCGAAGACGGAAGAATGGCTCACACGCGTGCACATTAGCATGCATGAGATGGAATGAAGAGAAGATGAAGAAAAGTCTAACTTAAATACTTCGCTGTAAACAAAAGTGCTTTCCGGGAGACAACCCGGAATGTTATTTAATTTTGTTATCGAGTCTGTCTTCCCAGACATCAATACGGTGTATCCGCTTCATACCATACGGCGTATTGATCGTCTGGACGTTATCAGTCTTTATTTTTATTGCACTTTAAAAACATTATTATCAGATTTTGAATACGGCGTATTCACTAACTTGATGCATTGTATCCACAAGACTGACCCATACTTATTTAGTTTAGTTTAGTTTAAATTATTCGTCGGTACCAAGATAGGAATACACGTGTTCTTCCTATATTTTCTACAGGACCTCAAGAAAGAAATATCGATGAATATTGGTGGAAAATTTAAATTTCTAGAAATCTTGAAGTGCTTGAAACTTCAAGACGGTTGTTCAACACACAATCTTGCTCATAAACCAACATGGAGAATCTACCGAGCAAATGTCAGGGGAGTTTCTCATTTTAATTCTTTTTAAATTCCCGTATTTAATGTTTTATATATACAACAAGGACGTTGTATGATTCAAGTGGGGGGATGGAATTAGAATGTTTACTTGTCCTATTTTTCACATTAAAATGCTTAAATTATGCTCAAATTTAAAATTTTTTCAAGCATACTTTTGTGAAATTACATGTTACATAACCCGCACACAATAACCCTTGTTAGATATTGTGAGGATTTAACCTTTCCGTTTCCAAATGTTTACCCAAATTCCACAAAATATGAGTGTGCCGGTGATGTTGTAGACTTTAGAACTTGGCTTGGTATATCACTCGAGACCGCAATGATAAGTACTATGGATTTAGATGGAGTAACTTGTTTAAATTGGTAAATTTTAGGATTACACCCAAATCGCCTTTACATGTTGCTTATTAACTAACTACACCGGTTAGTTAACCTCCCGTTTAAACCCTTTTCCACTCTCATCTTTAGAGTGATGATCCACTAGAACAACCCGTAGAGCCAATCCTTTAGGAATTTACACCAACTATTTGTTTCATTACACCCTTACACCTTAACCTACCCTGTTAGATTAAGTTTAATTTACAGTTGCTAGTTTCTTAAAGTGTAAAGTTTGTATTTCTCGAGTCTTGTGTCATTTTCTATCTTTGGTGCGGTTGGAAATTTGCACATTGCAAATGGGAATGTATATTAGTAGTCAAAACTCATGTGATTTTACTACCGTCACAATTATTGGTGAAACCGAAGAACGAAGAATTACCAAAGGAATTATCCGGACTTATTATGATCGTGAAAATGGTGAAACTACACCGAGATTTGAAGCATAGGTAAAAAAAATGAAAAAATGAGAAAAATACAAAAAGAGAAAGAAAGTTTGAAGATAATCGTTTTGCAAAGGAATTACCAAAGGAATTACACGAAGGATCGATTATTCATTGATACAAAATCAATGATGTAAAGTATTGTACAAAGTGGAAGATATCGCCACTTGCCTTGTAGAGTATGTAGAGTTTTGGGATGATTAGGAAGTTGACCGTTACGAGAACGCCAACTTTGGTTGTTGTTTTTGATCAAGTGATCAAGACGTTGTAAATAGTTGTGTCTTAATCATGGTAACGGTCAGGAAAAAAGTATCTAGCAACTTGTATCTTAAGTCTTAATCTATTTGTTTCTTGATTTTTATTTAACAACAATTTACTTCCCTCTCACCTAATGATTAGTCGATGGTTTTATGCAAACGGGGATTCATACGAACATGCATGTCTATTCTGTCGTTACGGCCATGTATGCATGTCTTGTACCTCGTTGGTTTATGACTTTTGGTGAAAGTTAAAAGGTTCCTACCTTATATCATTCTTCATCCTAACCGTTGGTTAAATTCAAATGGGGATGTGATCGAACACGCATGTCTATCTTGGCGTTCCAGGTGTGTATGTGTGCTTCAGCTACCTTGTTGGAGTGGTACTTCTGGTGAAAGATTGTAGAATGATCAACCGTAAACCTTTCCATACAAAAACCCATATTTACCTTTATAAACTTGTTACTCCTTAGCTTTAGCGGTGGAGATGTGTATCCTTGTCAAGCTTATGATAGAATACTCGTCACGACTGAGCAATTGAGCGAATTAGTTACATGTTACCACATAGATTAGTTGAGTGATTTGAGTGTTTTCATCTTCCTATTTCATGAGGTGTTTGGTTGTGTACTTGTAATAGATCGAATAAATGCTTTAACGGAAAATATCCTTAGGGATACATTTTTATAAACTTCAAAAGGCTACTTGAGGATAAGTAGGATTCAAGTGGGGGGATATTTGATGACATCAAATAATGTTTATTTTATAGCATCCTTTATCCTATGTTATTAACCCATTTTGTATAGTTATTGCAAAGAATTGTTACTTAATCGTTTATATTTAAGAATTACAGTAATTATGGAGTGATTGGTGAAAGATAGCAAAAGGCGCGCATTCTGGAGCTTAAAAGAATATATTTTGAAGATTACTTTTCTGAAGACAATACGTTGTATCCATCAAGGAAGATACGGCGTATCCGTGCCTGCACTCACCAAAGACCACAGAGGATAAAGCTCAATACGCCGTATCCATAGAGACTCAAAACGTCGCATTTAATATATGGAACGAATATAATATTCTGGAAGATATCAAGCGTGGTCCCTACTATAATAAATCCCCAATACGTCGTATCCAACTCATGGATACGCCGTATCGAACCGACTTCCAGACCTTATAAATAGAAGGCTCAAAAATGAGTTTTAAGTGTGCTAAATCATATTCTCGATACCTAAACCATAAAAGTCGATTTTCAGAGGAGAAAAAGAGCAGAAGAGGTCGAGCAACGTTATTAATTCCATAGGATACAACGTGAAATTCAGTATACTTTAGTAATCGTTTAGTTTTTGGTATCATTCGTTAACTCGGTTAGTTTACCTTAGCTAAATAATTGCTCTTGTATTTATTATGACGTTTGAAGGCTAATACCTTCGGGTATTAGCCATTATTATGAAGATCTGAATGTTTGGTATTTGTTTATCTCGATTTCTTGATTTATCGTTGTATGCTTGTTTATGTTTATCAATTTATACTTGTTTACGCGCTTTTGTATGCGACCTATCATTCAACTGGATCTAGTGACACGGACCAAGTAGATCTAGAGTCCGGGATAGCTCTCCATATAGTAATTTATACATCTAGAATCATAGTTACACAAATATTGTCCTTCTAAGTCTGTGTCTAGGATACGCTTCGGGCTTAACTAGTTAATTGGATATTGCCAATGGTTTATTGATCGTGTTGACTAGCAGGTGACCTAGATAATTCAACAAGTAACGTTCTGATTCCATTGGATAGTTGGACAAGTGGACTACTAGTGTATAAATTGCCAATAAGCGGTAAGTGGGTAAAGTCTCTATGAGCTAGGGTTTAACAAGATCACCATTGCCTTAATCCCTAAGATAGATTATAATCAGCAAATAAGGATGCTTTATGCGGATGCTTTAATTGTGACAGAATTATTGTGTCTAGGTCTTAGGATGATGTAACGCCTAAGTCTTAAGAATGATATGCCACCTCGAGAGAAGAAATCATTGCACTTAATAAACAAACCAACTTTCTAATCGGATTAATAATGGTTAATACAGTTTTCTTATATAAGGTTCGACCGCTCTTTTATCCTTTGTTAATTAGCTCGCGTGGGTTAAAGTGTCTTGAATTGATTGTAGTCACCAACCAAACCGTGCCAGTCTCTCAGGCTGAAAACCCCCCTTTTTCGTTAGAATTAGGATATTAGACTGACATAAGTTTAACATAGGTTTAGAATAGAGTAGAATTAACATAGATTAGATAACCAAGATATTAATTAAATTGATAGATTTAACCTCGCTTCAAGTGTTCGACATCCTACTTACCACGAAACTACTACCGATTGGGTACACTGCCCGTTAAAGTGTTGTTTTTGGTTTAATCGGCAAAATATAAATTTAAAACTTGAATCAATGAATTATACACCACACAACGACACATCACCGGCCTCCTTATCACTAAGGGGGCCACCACCTGGAAAAACCCTGGTTGTCCAGGTTTTTGTTTTCTTATAGAAATTGGTAAAAAGGTGGACTATTTTGTGGCCATTTTGCAGCAAGTCCTAATGTTTATAGCAATCAAGACTAATTCACATAAAGACTTAGCAAGCAAGAGTATCAAAGAGGAAAATAATTATGAAAAGTTCTATAATGAAGTAAATATTAATCAGAATACTAACTAATAGTTATGATGTTCCTATGATTAGTACTTCATAAAAAATTTATCATTAAAATTTCTCAATAAGAAAGATAGGTTGTAAATGCATTACTTGAGATTTGTGTTTTGCATTTATAATCCTAGTGTGTGCCTATATGCGACAAATATGGAGTAATGATTATTTCGACTCTAAAATAAAAACCTAAGAAATAATCCAAGCGCTCCTTGATTTAATTTTGCTCAATCAAGAGTGTCGAAAATATATATTGGATTATATATTTCGGCAACAAGTGTGAGATCATCATGCATGCATGGAAAACGTTTTTAGCATATCTCAACAATGTATGAAAATAAGTTTTCATGAATTCCTAGTTGTGGCAGACTTTGGTTAAAGTTCCATGGTATTATGGTTGCTTAGAAAGGACTTAATCAATTTGTTCCATCATTCCTAGACCTAGACGTAAGTAATTATAAGGCTCGCGTTTAAGGGGTTTAATTAGAATTTCGGCAATGTTATCTTCCGATGAAACTTTTTCTATGGAAATATTTCCTTTTTGAACATTATCACGAAGAAAGTGGTGACGAATTTCAATGTGTTTTGTACGAGAATGTTGAACAGGATTTTTACTTAAGTCTATGGCTCCTTTATTATCACACATTATAGGAATATCATCTAGACTAATGCCATAATCTACGAGAGCTTATTTCATCCATAATGCTTGTTGGCATGCCTTTCCGGCGCTTACGTATTCGGCTTCGGTAGTGGATATAGCAAGAGCAGTTTGTTTCTTCAAAAACCAAGATGTTAAACAACATCCCATAAATGTACAAATACCGCTAGTGTTTTTTTGGTCTACATAATCTCCCGCATGATCAGAGTTGGCATATACTACGGTTTCTATGTCGGACCCCTTTGGATACCATAATTCCAAGTGCGTAGTTTCTTTAACGTATCGGAAGATACGTTTAACAACTTCAAGATGAGAGGTTTTGGGATCCTCTTGGAAGCGTGCACAAAGGCAAACACTAAACATGATATCGGGCCTACTTGTCGTTAAGTATAATAAACTACTTATCATACCTCTATATTTAGTATTGTCCACGGACTCACCTTCTTCGTCTTTCGTGAGTTTCGTTTCTGTAGACATAGGAGTTTTCATAGGTTTAGAGTCTTCTAATCTAAATTTCTTAAGCATTTCTTTTATATATTTTGATTGATTGAAAAATATACCGTCTTGTAATTGTTTTATTTGTAATCTTAAGAAAAAGTTTAGTTTCCCCATCATACTCATTTCAAACTCATCGTGCATGATTTTGACAAAATCATCACACAATTCTTGACAAGTTGAGCTGAATATAATGTCGTCGACATATATTTGGACAATAATGAGGTTAGAGTCTTTCTTTTTAGTAAAGAGTGTGTTATCTACAGTTCACATGGTATAATCATGTTTAATAAGAAAGGATTTTAATCTATCGTACCAAGCTTTAGGAGCTTGTTTAAGTTCGTAAAGCGCTTTCTTGAGTCTATAAACATGATCAGGTTTTGTAAACTCAATGAATCCCGGAGGTTGTGCCACATAAAAATCTTCATTGATAAAACCATTTAGGAATGCACTCTTTACATCCATTTGAAACAATTTGAAGTCTAGTGCGCATGCATAAGCTAATAATATTCTTATGGATTCTAATCTAGCTATGGGTGCATAAGTTTCGTCATAATCAATTCCTTCTTGTTGATTATAACCTTGGGCGACTAGCCTAGCTTTATTTCTAGATATGACACCATTTTTGTCAAGCTTATTTTTATATACCCATTTAGTTCCAATAATGGTCATATCCTTAGGATTTGGAACTAGATCTCAAACATCATTTGAGATAAATTGGTTTAATTCTTCTTGCATAGCAATTACCCAACTTTCATCTTTTAAAGTTTCATTTATATTTTTAGGTTCTATCGTTGAAAGAAAACAAAAGAAATTACTTTTGTCTTGAGCTTGTGATCTAAGAGTTCTTTGATTTAGATTACCAATAACATTTTCTAGTGGATGACTCTTAGATTCTTTAATGTTTGTGATTTCATTATTTTCTAAAGATTTATCTTCGAGATATTTGCCTAAGGGTCTTGTTTTATTAACCTCAATAGCTTCTTCTTCGACTAAATCATCATCCTCCAAAGGTGATGTTTTAGGCAGGGGAGGAGTTTCATCGAATGTCATGTTTAAGGATTCTTCGACTTCCATTGTTTGTTTGTTGAGAATTATATAAGCTTTACTATTTTGTGAATATCCTAGGAAAACACCTCCGTACGACTTTGGATCGAACTTGGTGTGATTTCATTATTTTCTAAAGATTTATCTTCGAGATCTTTGCCTAAGGGTCTTGTTTTATTAACCTCAATAGCTTCTTCTTCGACTAAATCATCATCCTCCAAAGGTGATGTTTTAGGCAGGGGAGGAGTTTCATCAAATGTCACATTTAAGGATTCTTCGACTTCCATTGTTTGTTTGTTGAGAATTATATAAGCTTTACTATTTTGCGAATATCCAAGGAAAACACATTCGAACGACTTTGGATCGAACTTGGTGAGGTAATATTTTGTATTAAGAGTGAAGCATTTTCTTCCAAACACTTTGAAATAGTTAAGGTTAGGTTTACTACCTTTTAACAACTCGTATGGGGTTTTTCCTAAAATATGTCTAATGGAAATTCTATTTATTATAGGTTGATGTATCGACCGCGTTACACCAAAATTTTTATGGAATGGATTGTTCATTTAACATAGTTCTACTCATTTCTTGTAGAGTGGGATTCTTTCTACTACCCCATTTGATTGTGGAGTACGAGGAGCGGAGAAATTGTAAGAAATCCCATTTGAGCCACAATAGTTTTTGAATTGTACTTCATTATCAAATTCCCGACCATGATCCTTTCTAATTGACACTATGGAACATCCTAATTTGTTTTGAATCATTTTACTAAATATTTCAAATTTTTCGAAAGCTTCGGTTTTATTTCCTAAAAATCTAGTCTATGTAAATCGAGAGTAGTCATCTATAATTACTAAAGTATAACGATTTCCTCCATAACTCCGTACGACGGAAGGGCCGAATAAGTCCATGTGCAATAGTTCTAAACATCTAGTCATTGAGATTATATTGTTGGCTTTGTGACTAGCATGAGCTTGCTTTCTAATTTTGCAAGCGTCACAAAAATGTCGGTCGAATTTAAGCTTAGGTAGATTTCTAACTAACTCCTTAGACACTAGAGATTGAATTAATTGCATGTTTGTATGACCTAATATCCTATGCCATAAGGTAAAATTTTCGTCTAAGGTTGCAAGACATATTTTATCTTCCGGCTTATTTCCTAGTTTCATCACATATAACCCTCTTTTTCTAATTCCTCTACCTATGACTTTTTCATCATTAATTATTTCGCTATCATATTCGGTAAATATTAATTTGCACTTATTATCACATATTTGACCAACACTTAGCAAGTTAAATTTTAAATTATCTACGTGCTCAACATTTTCAATAATTAGGGAGTCATGAGAAATCGTACCTTTTCCTATGATGTTACCACGCAAATTGCTTTCGAAAATAACGTTTCCTCCATTGTACGCTTTGTATGTAGAGAATAACTTTCGGTTACCCGTCATGTGTTTTGAGCATCCACTATCTTTAATCCACTCATCGCGCTCCAAGTTTATTCCTAAGCATATCTCATTAGACGCTTGAGCTACAAGACAAGTTTCGTCTTTAGTCTTTTATTCCTCATCTTCGCCACTATGGCTCCACATTCCTCCAATGAAAGCTCTTTGATTATTTTTTCTTGGTGACTTTGGACACTCTTAGATGAGATGATTTGGATCTCCACGTCTAAAGAATTTTCTTTCTCTTTTACCATTTTTGTCGTCTCTACTTCTTTGGAACGACTTTCTTTCATCACGTGGTTGTCTTATGAATCTTTGGTATGTGCTTAATTACACATACCTTTATCCTTTAAAAGCGAGCTAAAATAACCAAAAACGGACTCAAAATGCCAAATATATGCTTGTTTTGCTAATTGTGTTGTGCAGGAACGGATATCTCACAAAAAGACAAAAAACCAAGCAAAAAGCGACAAAACAGGACACGAGATGGAAAAGTGTGTGAAGACGAAGCCCAATCAAAGTCAAGTCAACTCCGAGAAGAAAAAGCAAAGAAAAATATAACTTGAGGGGTCAAAAATGCCAAACCCCTAAGTTATATTATTATATAAACCACAGGGGCTGATTATGCCAATTTGGGAAACTTCATTTATAAAAGAAAGAAAGGGGAAAAAGGAAATGAAAAGAAGAAAGATGTGGAGGGGCTTTTCTTGTACAAAATCCAAACATGCCCTTAATCATCCTCAACCTCCCTCTGTCACAGCCCAACTTGTATAAACCTCTTCCCGCCAATACCAAAACCACCCAGCACCCTGTTTTGCTCCCATACTTCTCCTGCAAAATCACTCAACATCCTACCAAATCATTTCATCCACCCTACTAATCCCCCCCCTCAGCTTTATAAAGTCCATGTTGGCAATCCCTCTCCAATCCCAAAGCACTTCGATGGCTGAGATTGTCTCCAAAGAAGCTCAAAAGAAATCAAAGGCTGGGATTCGCTTTAGACTCTCCTCACACAACTAGCACACTTGGTTTTATCTCTACAAAAAAGCACAAGCTGCAAGTCCAAGACTTCGGCTATATATAGAGCTTTTTGTAAGCCTTTGAGGCATCTTAGAATCTAGTCTTTAATTTTTAATTTAACTTAGCTTATTTTTTTAGTTATTTACAGTTTTTACTTTCAGCTTGTAACACTTTCAAGTTTTAATGCAAGTTTGAGTTTTTTAAGTCATTTTACAATACCAGTGTTAAGTTTCTTAATCATATTGTTTTGTGTTCAAAAACATCTCACCACAGCTTACTCATAAGCTGTTTTCATTAAGTAAAGAGAAAAAGTTAATTAGTTAAGAGATAATCACAAATATCACTCTCAAATATACCACAGCTTATGTTATGGATGATAAGCCAGTTCTGGATGGGCTTATGGACTCTCACTAGCTTGCTTTATGCAAGCTAGAGCTTGTAGATTCATTGTTTGACCCTGTTTAGAGCAAGGGTTTTGTAAGTCTATCTCTCTTTTCTCTATATCCTTACTTTCAGCAGAACTGCTAGTATAATTTTAACACAGCTTTAGGCCATTTCAGCTTATTTAAGTGCTTAATCTTAATCATAATTGCTTATAAGTGTCTTATTTTGTTGATAGATAGTCTGTTTTTAATTAATTTGAAAGAAAAATGATTTTTAAGGGGTATTTTCAACTAGCAGTACTAACCTTAAGTTAGTACTGCTAGTTCATTTTCTTGGATTTCAAAGGTAGCAGTACTAACTAACACTAGCAGTACTAACTCCAAGTTAGTACTCTGGCAGTAAAACTGTTTAATAACTGGTAGTTCAATATAAGCTAATTAGCTTATTATTTCAGCTTGTTTAAGATTTCTTTAGCTTTTTAGAGTAGATTAAGCCTATTTTAGTTTACTGTTTTCAGTAGAACTTAATTGTCTTTTCAAAATAATTTTAAGAGTTAATCAGTTTTAGTTTTCTAGCTTATTTACAATTATAGTCTATTCTGGTTGCTTATTCTTATGCTTAAGTGCTTATTTTGGGTAGTTAACCTACTGTTTTAGCTTGTTTGCTTATTTATTAATTCTTTGAGTCTTGTTAGCCTAGCAGTACTAACCTTTAGCTAACAGTACTAACTTAAGCCTAGCAGTACTAACTCTAAGTTAGTGCTGGTAGTTAATACTGGTAGTACTGTTGTTAGTACTGTTGTATTTATCTTGTTTAATTTAGCTTAATTGCTTTTTGTATTTGCTTATTTAGAGTTAGTTTAGCTTATTTATTTTGTCTTAAGTTTATTTGAGCTTATTTGTGCCTTAGTGTAAAAGTTTTAAGTGTTTTTGCCCTTTTCTAGCTTTGATTCTTGTTCTAGTTTCTTTTCCTTGTTTATCTTTGAGGTCATTTGCTTATTCAGTATTAGTGCCAATTCATAATCATATCCCTGTCATATTCAAGCATAATTCATCAATCGTTTTTCGATAATCCATCTCTAGCCTCGTTGGGACTTAACGACCCGGGAACACTCTATACTGCTTCTGGTTTCTTGGTCTCGCGTGCTTTCGTCCCTTGGTGTATTTATATCATATATAGATAGGTTTTAAGGGGTGAGCTCGCGCGTGACCAATTTTTGGCGCCGTTGCCGGGGATCGAACCCGGGTCACCCGCGTGACAGGCGGGAATACTTACCACTATACTACAGTTTTTACTTTAACTTAGCTTATTTTTTTAGTTATTTACAGTTTTTACTTTCAGCTTGTAACACTTTCAAGTTTTAATGCAAGTTTGAGTTTTTAAAATCACTTTATAATCCCAAGTGTTAAGTTTCTTAATTGAGTTGTTTTGTGTTCAAAAGCTCTCAATACAGCTTGTTTACAAACTGTTTTAACTAAGTGAACTTAAAAAGTTAAGTAGTTAAGAGAATATCACACCAATCACTCTCAAATATACCTCAGCTTATGTTATGGATGATAAGCCAGTTCTGGATGGGCTTATGGACTCTCACTAGCTTGCTTTATGCAAGCTAGAGCTTGTAGATTCATTGTTTGACCCTGTTTAGAGCAAGGGTTTTGTAAGTCTATCTCTCTTTCTCTTATTATTCTTACTTTCAGCAGAACTGCTAGTTATAAGTTAACACTGCTAGGCCATTTCAGCTTATTTAAGTGCTTAATCTTAATCATAATTGCTTATAAGTGTCTTATTTTGTTGATAGATAGTCTGTTTTTAATTAATTTGAAAGAAAAATGATTTTTAAGGGGTATTTTCAACTAGCAGTACTAACCTTAAGTTAGTACTGCTAGTTCATTTTCTTGGATTTCAAAGGTAGCAGTACTAACTAACACTAGCAGTACTAACTCCAAGTTAGTACTGCCAGTTAAAACTGTTAATACTGGTAGTTCATTTTAGCTTATTAGCTTATTATTTCAGCTTGTTTAAGATTTCTTTAGCTTTTTAGAGTAGATTAAGCCTATTTTAGTTTACTGTTTTCAGTAGAACTTAATTGTCTTTTCAAAATAATTTTAAGAGTTAATCAGTTTTAGTTTTCTAGCTTATTTACAATTATAGTCTATTCTGGTTGCTTATTCTTATGCTTAAGTGCTTATTTTGGGTAGTTAACCTACTGTTTTAGCTTGTTTGCTTATTTATTAATTCTTTGAGTCTCGTTAGCCTAGCAGTACTAACCTTTAGCTAACAGTACTAACTTAAGCCTAGCAGTACTAACCTTTCCGTAATCTTTCAGGTCAGATTGTCTAGTCCGGCTGTACAACAGCTTTGGACCTTTGGACGTTGTACCCTGGGAAACAGACGGCGAATCTGTTTTAAGGGAATCGTGTTAACAATTTATATTTATATCTGTGAATATTTTTCTTCTACAAAAATATAAAAAGTACAAAAATATTTTTCACTTTCTTTTATTAGTATAATTATCATCTAAAAAAAAAAGAAAAAAAAAGCTTATGTTCCTTGATTATCTTTGTGTTCATTTGCCTATTAGGTTTAGTACCCAATCATATTCACATCCCGGTCATATTCAAACATCAATCATCAATCGTCTCTCGATCTTCCATTCTAGCCTCGTTGGGACATAACGACCCGGGAACACTCTATACTGCTTCCGGTTACATTGCTCTCGCGGATTTATTCCTTGACATATATTTATCTATGTTTACATTTATCTAAGTATTTATATCATATATAGATATGTTTTAAGGAGTAAGTTTAAGCGAGTCAATTTTTGGCGCCGCTGCCGGGGAGGCTAGTGCTACGATTGTTATCCTACGTTTGATTTAAGTTTGTCTTATTGTGAATATATCATCTTAAAAAAAAAAAAAAACACAAAAATATTTTTCTTTTCTTTTTACTAGTACATATCATATAAACCAAAAAAAAAAAAATATATTGTCCATAAACAAGAAATAAAAAAAAAAAAAAAAAAAAAAAAAAAAAAAAAAAAAAATTACATAAATTGTAAAAATACGCAAAATATATTATTCTCAATTGAGGTATTATCTAATTTCCGTGTGAACTAGTGATCGTTCCACACTCGAACAAAAGATTTAAGACTTACCATTTGTATCACTTACGAGGGACGGCTCATCCTCGATTCGATTACAACTAGACGTGTGGGTTATAAGGGAGGGTTGTTCCAAGGAACTACGACCCGAAAGGAGATATAAGCTTCGCGCTATCACTCTCCTCCGCTCGCTTGTGCGTTTTTCGAATTGGGAGCTACCGTGAAGTAGGATCGATTATTTGGTTTAAGTCGTCTCTCTCAATTGTCCGTTAAAATAAATTGTGAATAAATTTTTGAAAAAAAAAAAAAAAAATTTATTTAGTCATGTAATTTTTCTTTTTTTGATTTCTATTTTGTGCATGCTCACTCGATTCAGTCTCGTAACTCCAAAATTTGCCTCAACAAGAAGCTTCACCAGTTATTGTTGAACCTCTTCGTATCGAATACCCAGTTCAAGATCAGCCACAAGAAATTCCAATGGCCGATAATCGAACTATGGCTCAATTGCTCGAGGCACCCACCGAGGGTTACGAGGATGCAATCGTTGTTCCGGAAATAACCGCGAATAACTTGAGATCAAGCATGGTCTACTAAATCTTGTTCAAAACAAACAATTCTTTGGACACGATAAGGAAGGACCCACTGCTCAGATCCATTATTTTCAACAGATCATTTACGATGTAGTTTCCCAACGTCCCGAGTACGTCGGTTAAGCTATTGCTTTTTTCCATTTTACCTCGAGGGATGCAGCCCGGATTTAAGGCTCAAAAAAAGAAACCCCCTCGATTCGAATTGTTACATGGGACGATCTTGTTCAAAATTCATCAACAAATTTCTCCTACCTTCTAATAACAACCATTTTCGAAATGAAATCACGAGGATTTAAACAAAAATTCGACGAAACATTTTATGAAGCTTGGGATCGGTTCATTTGATCTTCTTAGGGCATGCCCACATCACGGTGTTTCAGAAATTGCTTCATCTCATACATTCTACAATGCCTCTTTTAAACACTAATGATCAAGACTCATTGAACTCCGCTGCGGGTGGTAATTTTTTGGATAAGATGCCTAAAGAATGCCTTAAAATTATCGAAAGCAAATCCAAAGTTCGTCAATCACGAAGCAAGGAAGTCATTACCAAAGTAGGTACGAGCTCTTCCACCCTAGCAGTTTCATCCGATGTTGCCGAATTAAAAGATTTGGTTAGGGCATTGCTCCTAGACAAGAAAAATCAAGCTCCCGCTTCTGCTCCTGCTCCCGTTAAAGCAATCGAGCCAAGTTGTGTAACTTACGGAGGTGCTCATTCTTATCAACAATGTCCCGCCACCAGTGGCAACATGTTTCACGATAATATCCAAGCATATGTGTCACAAGCCGCCGCGGCTAATTTTAATCAAGTAAATACCGGTATCCGACCTCCGATGTTGTCTAATCAAATTCGACCTCCCGGTTTTTCTCCCGTGCAAAATCATCAAAACAATCAAAACCGTTTCAATCAAGGAAATAACTTCAATCAAAACCGAGGGGGAAATTACAACCAAAACAGGGGTAATAATTCAAACAAGGGACTCAATTTATCCCAAGTTAATCAACCGTCCGGTTTATCATAGGACCAACTCATCAAGCTCCGGTTCCACAAGCTCCGGGTGTGTCTAAGCTCGATTTCGATAGCTACGTCAAAGCCAACGATGCAATCATGAAAAATACTCAAAATCAATTAACCAACTTGGCTCAGTCAGGGCAAAACACACAAAATCAAATGATGGGAATGCAAAATCAATTGGACAATATAGCCAATTTGCTTTCCAAGATGGTAGTTTCCAACACCGCTTCCACTTCAGGGTCGGGATCTCTCCCGGGTAACACCGTTACCAACCCTAAAGAAGATTTGAAAGGTATCACCACCCGAAGCGGTGTTACTACTCAAGGACCCACGATTCCTCCTACCACTTCTACTTCAATGAGAGTGATACCAAGGTCACAAAGGCTACGATGCCTTTCCGACTAAAACAACGGTAAGCACCCAAAGACGTCAACCTCGGGTTGTGCAAGTCCAAATCTCGAATTCAAATCTCCGAAGCCAATGTTTCTCCTGTTGATACTCCAATTCCTAAAGCATCAATTCCATTTCCATCAAGAAGAAATGATGAAAGGCGCAAGGAAAAAGCTAACGAACAAATTGAGAAATTCTATGAAATCTTCAAAGATATGAATTTCGAAATTAGCTTTTTGGATGCTTTGACTCTTATTCGCCTCAACTTTAAAAGCCTTAATCGGAAACAAAGAGAAATTGAGTGAAATGGCAAAATTGAACAAAACTTGCTCGGCGGTCATCCTTAACAAGTTGCCTAGAAAACTTGGAGACCCCGGCAGATTCCTTATCCCATGTGAATTTTCTGGCATTAACACATGCAATGCCTTGGCCGATCTCGGTGCAAGCATCAATCTTATGCCGTATTCCGTGTGGAAGGATCTCTCTCTTTCCGAGCTTACCCCAACATGCATGACGCTAGAGCTAGCGGACCGTTCAATCACTACACCAATCGGTATCGCCAAAGACGTCCGTGTGTTGGTGGGAAAGTTCCAATTTCCAGCCGATTTTGTGGTTGTTGAATTTGAGCCAGACCCCCGAGTACCTCTAATTCTCGGGAGGTGTTTTCTGAAAACTAGTCGTGCATTAAAATTGCCAAACCTCAAGTTGTATTACAAGAAGAAAAAGACAAGGGCTGAAGTTAGAAATTGGGTGAAGTTATATGAGTACACGGCAAATTTCAATCATATGACGGCAAACCGGATTGACGTCATTGATATGGCTAGTGAAGAATATCACAAGCATGGTCTTAGGTTTTTGATTCGGTTGCATACGGAAATCCTTCTCACGTGCTTTTGATCCTATTGTTGCAATTTCATCTCCGCCTTAATATCCATTTGGAGAGAAGGTTGACTTTCTACTGTTCGAGGAAGCAAATGCTTTTCTTGCTCTAGATGATGATACAACTTCACCGGAAGTTGATGTATCTTTTTATGATCCCGCGGGGGACTTCTCATCCATAGAAGCATTCTTTTGAACAATGAACCAGAACTCCATATTCCAATCAAGGAGTTGTTTCACAGAAAACCCAAGAAGAAATCAAACTTTGTGAAGCCAAAACTGTTAAATCTTCGATTGATGAAGCAGCCAGAGGTTTAACTTATAAGATTAAGACTTACCTCCCCATCTTGAATACGCATTCTTGGAAGATGACAACAAGTTACCAGTCATCATTTCTAAAGAATTAAGTTTGGGGGAGAAAGCCGATCTGATCAAGGTTCTTAAGTCCCACAAGCGAGCCATTGCTTGGAAATTATCCGACATTCAGGGTATTAACCCGGAATTTTGTACCCACAAAATTCTAATGGAAGAGGACTATAAACCTGCAGTTCAGCATCAGAGAAGGGTAAATCCAAAAATCCACGATGTCATCAAGAATGAAGTTGAAAAACTTCTTGACGCAGGATTGATTTACCCAATCTCCGATAGTCCATGGGTCAGCCCGATACATTGTGTGCCCAAAAAGGGTGGATTTACCGTTGTTCAAAATGAAGAAAATGAGTTGATCCCAACTCGATTGGTTACCGGGTGGCGGGTATGCATTGACTACCGCAAGTTAAATGAAGCCACCCGTAAAGACCACTTTCCACTCCCGTTTATGGATCAAATGCTCGAGAGATTAGCGGGAAACGAGTACTATTGTTTCCTCGATGGTTTCTCGGGTTACCTTCAAATTCCCATCGACCCTCATGATCAAGAAAAAACCACTTTCACGTGTCCTTACGATGCGTTCGCCTACCGTCGCATGCCTTTTGGCTTATGCAATGCATCGGGCACGTTCCAAATGTGTATGATGGCTATCTTTCATGATATGATCGAAAAAACGATGGAAGTCTTCATCAGGGATGACTTCTCGTCTTTTGGAATACTCCTTGTGAAAAATTGCCTCTCCCGTCTTGAGAAAATTTGCAAAGATGTGAGACACCATTTGTGTCTTAACTGGGAAAAGAGCCATTTTTATGGTCAAAGAGGGCATGTCCTTTGGCCAAAAAATTTCTAAAAATGGGATTGAGTTGACACAGACAAAATAGATGTCATTGCCAAAATACACCCATCCCACCACTGTCAAAAGGAGTTAGGGGAAGTGTAGGATGCCCTAGGTGTACTGCGGTGCCGTGTGGGTATGTAGAGCCCTGTGGGAGGATGGATCGGCTAGAGATATATCTGCATGTGATTTTTCCCAAGACTAGAGAGGAGGCCCTAGATACCAATGAGCATATACATCCACGCTCTGTGAGCTCTGCACACACCTTCACGTAGATCACTTATTCTCACAATAGGGAGAGTCATCTTTTCAACATCAGAGCTTCGTCATGAGTCAAACGTTAATAAAATAACCTTACGGAAGCTCCGACTTGATGCCCCCAAACTGGGATCTACCATTCGAACTTATGTGCGATGCAAGTGATTACGCCACAGGCAGTTTTGGGGCAACGCATGAAAAACCTTTCTGACCTATCCATTATGCTACAATACGATGACCGAATGCTGAATCTAATTACACCACGACGGAAAGGGAAGTTAGCCGTGTGTTGCATTCGAAAAATTCCGGTCTTATCTTATCATGAAACAAAAGCAAGTGCATACTGACCATTCCGCTCTCAAGTATCTCTTGCCAAAAAGGATGCTAAAGCGAGATTGCTCCGAGGGTTCCACCTCCTCCAAGAATTGACTTTTAAAGTTCTTGACACAAAAGGAGCGAGAACCTCGCAGCCGATCATCTGTCCCATTAGAAAACCCTATTAAAACGTTCTCGACCCAAAAGAGATAATGGAAACATTTTCTCTCGAGACGTTAGTATGGTGACATTTTCGTGTGGTAATTCTAGTACCCGTGGTTTGCTGACTTTGCAAATTACCACGCGGGTAACTTCCGTTTGTGAATGGGCATGCAACCCAACAGAAAAAAAGTTCTTCAAGACCGGAACATTATTTTTGGATGACCCCTTCTTGTTTAAAATTTGTGTGGATCAATGATAAGGCGATGTGGCACGCAAGGAGCTTCTCGACATTCTCGAGCTTGCCACAATGGACCCACCGGGGACATCACTGTTGCAAACCTAACCGCCAAAAAAGATCTTTGATTCTGGCTTCTTTTGGCCCCGCCATTTACAAGAATCCCACGAGTTTGTCAAAAACTGGACTCCGAGCCAACACAAGGAAAAACTTCGCAACGGGATGA
Organism: Tanacetum coccineum; assembly: GCA_026074375.1. NCBI lineage: Eukaryota > Viridiplantae > Streptophyta > Magnoliopsida > Asterales > Asteraceae > Tanacetum > Tanacetum coccineum. The sequence goes on along the minus strand of BQNB010027339.1, from coordinate 11,773 downwards.
GATGCCTCAAAACTCCATCCATTATTGATGAAATCTTGACGTTTGGGGCATTGACTTTATGGCCCTTCCCGTCTTCACGAGGGAACAAATAATTCTCGTGTGCCGTTGACTACTTGTCAGAATGGGTTGAAGCGAAAGCGCTCCCACCAATGATGCAGAGTCCGTTTGCAAATTCCTAAAATCTCTCTTCGCCCAATTTGGTAGCCCCTCGAGCTACATAAGTGATCGCAGGATCCTCATTTCTGCAATGACCAATTTGCAAAAGGTCATGCAGAAATATGGAGACACTCACGCGTCACTCCACGCATATCATCCTACAAACAAGTGGGCAAGTCGAGGTTCAAATCGGGTTTAAACGTATCCTTGAAAGGACCATAGAGTGAAAACCGGTGCTTTCTGGTCGGACCAACTAATGATGCACTAGGGCCTTCCGCACGCTACAAAAACGCCCATCGGGAGTACTCCTTACAACTGAGTATGGGAAAGGCATGCCATCTTCCGATCGACTTGAGCACAAAGCCTATGGGGCTTGAAACAAGCAAACTTGGATCTTTCTACTTTCGGGTGATCACCGGAAAGTTCAACTCATGAACTTAACGAACTTCGTGATCATGACCAATGAGAACTCATTGATCTATAATGAAAAAACAAAGAGAATCCATGTCTCAAGATCAAAATCGCGTTTCAACGTCAGTATCGATCCTCCTCTTTAATTCAAATTGAAGAATTTTCTCGGGCAAACTAAAATCCCGTTGGAGTGGACCATTTCACCAGCACTCAAGTCCCTTTCCTTAACGGCACTGTTGAGCTAGCTCAAGCCAACTGCCAATTTCAAAGATGAATGTCAACGTGTTAAGCAAATACTTTGGAGGGACTTACCACAATTGGTAGTCCGGATCTCCAAACATTCCCTAATGTCTAATAAATTCAAGTGACGGGTCAAGCATAACGACCTTAAACAAGCGCTTCGTGGGAGGCAACCCATGCTTATCCGTAGTTGTAATTATAAGGAATATAGTGTGTTTGTTGTGTGAATAGCTTGTCTTTTCTATCACCCGTGTTACATTTTGTTGTTGGTTGTTTTCCAGGATTGCCCGATTGTGAAGGCTTCTCGTATTCTCGTTTTTTATATTCATCACTCGACTTCAATCCCCTCAGCTTCATTTACAGGGAATACCCGATATCCTAATTCTAATCGACTAACTTTTATCATTTGGCATACTTCATAAAACAGGCCTTTAGGATAACGTAGTACCCTTCAAAACATCGAGGACGATGTTTAGTACCAGTTTGGGGGGGTATCTTCGATTTGATTGTTGCCTGCAGCATTGTTACCACGTAATCCCATATTTTCACCAAAATTTTTGCAAAAATACCAAAAATAAAATAAGTGTTTTGTCACAGTTTTGACTTTTCTTTTGGGTAGAATGAGAATAATTTTTGACTCGATCGGGCGTATTGAGCCCTAGCTAGTTCCTTCAGCCGAGCTTTCACGGATTCTATTGCTTTGAATTTTAAAAAGGTAAGAACAAGAAAAATGATAGAGTTAAATATAATTTTATTGTGATGAAGCAAGATCGTCTCAAAACTTATATGAATAACTTGTGTTCTTTTTCTCCATATATTTACTAATCCACCCTAATCATACGTGCTTTGTTCAACTAGTCATCGATGTTTTCAGAAAAAGCTTCAATTTGTAACTTGATTTCTTTAAAAGCAGGTTTTGAAAAGATAAAATGCCAAGCAAGCATGAATGAAGTATGAAATGCAAAATGCACGAAATATGTAATTATCCATGAAGCTACATTTGATCATATGGAGCAAGTTAAAGATGTGTCGTGATATCCCACTCCGCTAAACCACTAGGTGGGGGTTCAAACTAAGACGTCTTTACATCTAGGATTTGGTGTGTGTGATAGCTCACTTGGAAGAAAGGTCAGGTGAGGGTTCAAACATAAGACACGATTCTTAGCCATATTGGAAGAAGGTGTTTTGATGTGATTTCGCACTACGCTAGCAACGGGTGGGTTTTCAAACTAAAACACCGGTCGTTGGTTGTGATATCATACTAGGGAGCGAGGCCTAGGTTAGTGATCAAACTAAGCAACACATCCTAGCTTTAAGAACTATGAAAATGAACAATATGTTGCAAAAAGTTCTATGGTTCAAAATCAAGTTACAAGTGCCTAATAATTGTTGCTTGAGTCTGATTCATCTTGAATTAATGACTATGAAAATAAGCTGATCTATGGTGAAACAAGCACACACATTCAAATCATGATATCCATTTGGGAGAAAAAGTTTCGCAGAATAAGTATGAGGGCTTACATCTAAACTTATATCGACAATGATCTTGTTTAATTGCTTAGCTTGGAGTGCTTGTGAAAAAATCGGGGACGATGAAATAATCCGTTCCGGACGTCCATGATTATTCACGAACGATCTCATCCTTATGATCCCATGGTGATAAATAAAGGAACAAAACATGTTATGACAAAAATGGAAAAATTCAAAAAAAAAAAAAATTTTTTTTAGAGTAGTTGTGTACATATATAAAAAAATTGGTGAAACCGGGACTTGTCAAGACTATTTATTTCTTTTATTCCCTTTGGATATACTCTTGCAACTTTCCAAGTTATTAGTCGAAGGGATTGAGATTTTTGGTCTCTCAGTGCATACTTCATAGCATTGCGTGGGACACCAACATCTAGATTGGGGGAATTTGTATTTGCTTAATACACCTACCTTTACCTTTAAAAAAACGAGCTAAAAATAACAAAAACGGACCTCAATAATGCCACATAATGCATTTTTGCTAATTGAGTTTGTGCAGAACGGATATCTCACAAAAAGACGATAAACCAAGCAAAAAGCAACAAAACCGGTCACGGGATGGAAAAGTGTATGAAGGCGAAGCCCAATCAAAGTCAAGTCAACTCCGAGAAGAAAAAGCATAGAAAAATGTAACTTGAGGGGTCAAAAATGCCAAAACGGCGCGCTGGTAGGGGGGGGGGGGGGGGGGGGGGGGGGGTGGTGGGGGGGGGGGTGGGGGGGGGTGGGTGTGTGGGGGTATATAGTGGGGGGGAGTGGGGTGGTGGAATTGGGGTTGGGGTGAGGGATGTGGGTGTAAAGAAAGAAAGGAGAAAAAGGGAATGAAAAGAAGAAAGATGTGGAGGGGCTTTTCTTGTACAAAAGCCAAACATTCCCTTAATCACCTTCAACCTCTCTCTGCCACAGCCCAACTTGTATAAGCTCTTCCCGCCAATACCAAAACCAGCCAGCACCCTGTTTTTGCCACCATACTTCTCCTGCAAAATCACTCAACATCCTACCAAATCATATCCATCACCCTAACTTTTTCCCCCAGCTATAAGTCCATGAGGCAATCCCTCTCCATTCCCAAAGCATTTCGATGGCTAAAGAAAAAAAAGGGGGGGAGATTTTCTCCAAAAGAATCCAAAAGAAATCAAAGGCTGGGATTTGCTCTAGATTCTCCTCACACAACTAGCACACTTGGTTTTATCTCTCCAAAGAAGCACAAGATGCAAGTCCAATACTTCGGCTATATATAGAGCTTCTTGTAAGCCTTTGAGGCATCAATCTTAGAATCTAGTTTTTAGTTTTTAATTTAACTTAACTTATTTTCAGTTATTACTTTCAGCTTGTAACATTTCCAAGTTTTAATGCAAATTTAAGTTTTTAAGTCAATTTATAATCCCAAGTGTTAAGTTTCTGAATTGAGTTGTTTTATGTTCAAAAGCTCTCAATATTGCTTGTTTACAAACTGTTTTAACTAAGTGAGCTTAAAAAGTTAAATAGTTAAGAGAATATCACACCAGTCACTCTCAAAATTACCTCAGCTTATGTTATGGATGATAAGCCAGTTCTGGATGGGCTTATGGACCCACTCACTAGCTTGCTTTATAGCAAGCCTAGAGCCTTGTAAATTCATTGTTTGACCCTGTTTAGATCAAGGGTTTTGTAAGTCTATCTCTCTTTCTCTTATTATTATTACTTTCAGCAGAACTGCTAGTTATAAGTTAACACTGCTAGGCCATTTTAGCTTATTTAAGTGCTTAATCTTAATCATAATTGCTTATAAGAAGTCTTATTGTGATAGATACGTTTTTTAAAGAAAAATGCTCATTTTTAAGAGGTATTTTCATCTAAGCAGATACTAAAACCTTAAGTTAGTACGCTAGTTATTTTCTTGGATTTCAAAGGTAGTCAGTACTAACTAACACTAGCATACTACCCTCCCCCCCCAAGTTATACAGTCAGTTAAAACAGTTAGCTTACTAAGGTAGTTCATTTTAGCTTATCGCAGGCTAATTAATATCAGCTGTTATAAAAATACCTGATTTTCTATGCAGTTGACTATTCTCACCTCTAGACCCAACTAAACTTCCTGTATTTTGCTAAACCACTTTTGGAATCTATTTTCTTAATCCTTATGCTTTTCCACTTCAATCATATGATTCCTAATTAAATAAGCCATCCTTCCTACTCTTCTTATCATCTTCATCTTCTTCAAACCTCTCTACCATGGATTCAACTCAAGCCTTTTCCTCCTATGGCTTTAAGAAAATCAAACTCACCATCATACCTCCAAAACAACTCTTTGTTGATCTCACAAATGATGATAAAAACCTCACTACACCTTCTCCTACAACAACTTCTTCATCTCTAAATCCTCCAAATGCACCATCAAAAACTCCATCAAATAATGAATCCTCATCAAGCCAAGAAAACACACCTTCTTCTTTTCAATTAAAACTTCAACTTTCACCACCATCATCTAAAGAACCAACTTCTCCTCAATTTGTAAACCCTTTGCTTGATAACATCTCGGATGTTTCTCCTAGACCTTCAAACCCTCAACCACTTCAAAGTCATCCTTCTTTGTATATCACTCTCTTATTGTCACCATTTGAAAACCTTGAAACTCCATCACCACCATCTCTACCACAACCTCAACAACCTATCATGGGCTATCCTCTTTACTACAACTATCATGACTACTATGGGTCAACATGCATATTTTGTTCTCATAACCGAAATCTCTTCTTGACTTTAAGAGATGAGATGAACATCATGTTTGCTCATCTTAAGTATCTTCTCACTACTGCAATCACCTCACACTCTCCATCTCCACCTTGAAATGTTTAACAAAAAAATCTCATAAGGTGTCACCCCAACCTTTTTGCTCAAAAGTCACCCCCTATGAATCATGAATCATCTAGGATTTATGTAGTATTATCTTTATCTACCTCATGCAGTATGTAGTGTAATTTATGGTTTAATGAACCGTTGTTCGTCTTAGCTTTATTTTCATTGCAAGTTGTATGAATTAATTAGTTATGTTTACTATTGTACGAGTTTCTTGATTATTGAATAAAACTCCCTTATGGGTGACATGAATTTAGCGTTCTGCTTAAAAGATATTTGTCTTGCACTTGTACCTCTAACTTTGTTTTGTAGCAAACAAATTTTTGTTAGATCGATCCCTTGGTGCCCCAAACAAGAGGGGCCTACATCAAGGGGGAGTCTTGATATCGTCGACTTCTTTCTTTCTACAACAATTCGACGATCATCCTTTTTGAATTCGACAAAAAGAGGGAGAAATGAAACAAAACTCATTAATAATTTGAAACCTTAAAATGAGTTTATATTTTGTCATCATCAAAAAAGGGAAGATTGTTAATACAAATAATGACTAAAACGTTATTTATATTTTTTGACCTCTCAATGTTTTGATAATAACAAAATATAAAAACATTTACTATAAAAATAAACGTTTACAAATTATTAATCGTAAAATTCTATTTCTAACATTAATCACTTAAGGTATGTACAAACAAATCATTAAGCATGATTAGTGATCAAGAAAATATTTTTTTTAACCATTACATTTTCACAAAAGTATTTTGACAAAATACATGTACATAAATACTTTTTAATAAAAGAAAATGTTTTATTTAAATAATAAAATTTGAATCTGGTTTTTCCCCCAAAATAAAAGCTTCTATACCAGATACAACCTTCCCCACAAAAAGACAAAAATAGGATCGTAGTCTAGTAGTGGCCCCCTTATAGACCTGGGAGCGTCGGGACCACCACCAGCTAGCCATTGGATTCGCTGGCTATAAATACTGCACTATTTCTGGCAGAAAAACACACCTCTTAGCACAAAATTTTCAAATAACTTTATCTCTCTAAAAATATTCCATCTCTCTCAAAATCTCTTGATCACTAACATCATTTTATCTTGTTTCAAGTGATCCAATCTCTTACTTCTCATCTCTCCTCTCTATCAAGTGAAAGATAAGAACATTGTATTCGCCAAGAAATGAATTGTTATTTAGTAATCTCTCTTCTCTTCTTCTAAGTATCCAATCTCTATTGTAATTATCTTGTGTAATTGTGTGATTTGGATTGTGTGTAAAGCCGATAGTGTAGATCTTGTGATTGTGTAGTGTTTGTGATGTGGTAGATTAGTTTTAGTTAAGATTAGGACTCGACATTTAGCTTAGTGTCAAAAAACAACGTAAGCGACGTGTAAACTATTTTCTCCGCCTAAAGGGAGCTTGTTGACATAGTGAAATCTTGAGTAGGATACTCGAGGAGTGGAGTAGGGTGAAGAGGTGCTTCGTAGCCGAACCACTATAAAATCTTGGCGTCTTGGTTTGATTGTTCTTTTCTCTATCTCTCTATATTATTGTGATTGTTAATTAGTTTTAGTTTAGATACTTATATCGTTGATTCATATTGTTGATTGGTTGAACATATAACTCGAATCTAAGTATTTTGAAAGCAAAATTTTAAAACGTAAAATGAACCGATAAACTATTCAACCCCCTTCTAGTTTCTACAAGTTCTTTTCTTTGAAGAGAAACTCTTCTTGATGTTAGGAGTGCTTATGATATCATATACAGTGAGGAATATCACAGGGTTGCCTCTGGTAGCTTGTCTGGAGTCTCTCAGAGATCCCAGACTTCTACATTATAAAGGGAATTATCAAAGGTCCCAGACCTCTACAAGTTTCTCTAAACCTTCTAATGACAATAGACTTGTTGACAATAGGAACAAGAGAACTACTGGGGTTCTACCTTAGTTTGTGAGAATTGTGGTTTTAATGGTCACACCATTAACAAATGTTTTAAGATAATTGGATATCCTGCTGATTTTGGAAAAAAGAAAGCTGGTTTAAATATTAAAGGAAAAAATGTTTCTAATAATGATGTTGGTTCTAATTCTTCAAATGGATTTTTTGATGAACAAATGGCTACTCTGATTTCATTAATCAAAGAGAATTAAGTCAACAAAAAGGAAGTTCACTCTAATATGGCAGGTACTTATATGAATTCTAGTACTGTGTTTAATAAGAATTTTGAGAAATTCTTCTGTTCTAATAGTTCTTTGCATTCTAAGCTTGTCTCTAAAGGACTAATTACTGATTCAGGTGCTAATCAACACATAACTTACACTGATAAGAATCTTATTAATGTCATTGATATTTCTTACTTAAAAATTAAAGTGACTCATCCTAATGGGACTGAGGCATTTATTACTAGAATTGGAAATATGCCTTTGACTGATTACTTGACTTTATATGATGTTTTGGTTGTGCCAGAATACTGTGTTAGTTTGATGAGTGTTCATAAAGTTGCTAAAGATAGTAAACTTGTGATTGCATTTGATGAAATGCATTGTTATGTGATGAACCAGGATTTGAGGAAAGGAAAAATTCTAGGGACTGGTAAACAAATTGATGGATTATATTACTTTGATGGAAATCAAGGTATAAACTTTGAGAATTTTAAAAGTAATATTGTATGTTTTTTGTCTAAACAAACTTGGCATTTGTTCATCCTGCCAACCAAGTTCTAGATGTTTTAAAATCTTCTTTAAATTTTGACAATAAAAACACTGAATTAATTTGTAACACTTGTGAAAGAGCTAAACACACCAGAGAACCTTTTCCTCTTAGTGAACATGTGTCAACTGAGTTGGGAGAACTTGTTCATCTTGATTTATGGGGGCCATATAAAGTCACTAGTAGGGAGGGGTTTAAATTTTTCTTGACCATTGTGGATGATTTTTCAACGGGGCTGTATAGGTTTATTTACTTAAATCTAAGACTGAAGTTTTTTATAATATAATAGTGTTTTATAATCTCATTAAAACTCAGTTTAAGAAAAACATTAAGGTCTTTAGGAGTGACAATGGTGTTGAATTTATTAATCAGCAATTTATGGTTTTTGTGAATCTAATGGTATTATACACCAGACCTCATGTGGCTATACCCCATAACAAAATGGTATTGTTGAGAGGAAGCATAGACACCTTCTTAATGTTGCTAGATCCTTTCTTTTTCAGGGAGGGATTCCTTTAATATGTGGTCTGAATGTGTTCTAACTGGTACCTATTTGATTAACAGATTACCTACCTCTGTGTTGAATGGAAAGTCTCCCTTTGAACTAGTGTATAATAAGCCTCCTTCTCTCATTCATTTGAGATCTTTTGGTTGTTTGGCTTATGCCACTATTCTTAACAGTCATGATAAATTTGGAAGTAGGTCTGAAAAGTGTGTTCTTGTTGGGTATTCAAATTCTAAGAAAAGGTATAAATTTTGGAGTCTTGATAATAAATAGATTATCTATTCTAGGCACGTTAAGTTTTTTGAGGATATATTTCCTTTCAAACAACATAATTCAACTAGTATTGATATATATGTTCAAGATTTAAATCATTTGAATTTTTATAACACTAATACTCTTGATGACCTTCCTAATACACCCAATGATGAGGAGAGAAGGAACCCCAGCCTTATTAGGCATGGTAATTCACCTTTTTACTCAGGTAGTACTTTTTCATTCTTAAAAGAAAATGATGCATGGCATTTTTAGAATGCAGATGTCTTTGCCAGTGAGAATGGAAGTTTTGCAGCTAATGAGGACAATATAAATAGTTCTAAGGGTAATGATCTTCATGATCACACTCAGGAAGATGTTGGTCAAGTTAATACTGATGTTCAAAACTTAAGAAGATCTTCTAGAACTTTTGTTTTTCCAAGAAACTTTAATGATTTTATTGTTGAATCAAAAGTGAAGTATGGTCTTGAAAAATATGTTAATTATTCTCATCTAAGTAAGGGTAACTATTGTTTTGCTACTATGCTTAATACAGGTGTTGAACCTAAAAATTATTTAGAAGCATCTTAGTATAAGCATTGGGTTGATGCTATGAATGCTGAGATGGATGCTTTATATAGGAACAATACTTGGGAAATAGTTGATCTTCCAGTTGGAAGAAAAGCTATTGGTTCTAAATGGGTTTGGAAAATAAAATACAAATCTGATGGTGAAGTTGAAAGGTATAAGGCTAGAGTTGTGGCTAAAGGTTACAATCAAAAAGAAGGAATTTGTTAGGAATTAGAGGCTTCTACAACTTAATGCTGCTGGTTCAAGTTTGTGCTGCTGGTGAAGATTAGAGAAAATAGTCTAAGTCATTAGTACTATTAGTATTATAGTTAGTGCTGCCAATACAAAGTGTTAGTACTATTAGCTTATTAGTACCGTTAGTTATAATAGTTAGTACTGTTAAAGTGATATGCATGAGATTTATTAGGAATTGATATGCATTAATCACTTGACGCGTTTTGTAACCCCATTAGGGTTTCCTTGGTGTATAAAAGGAACCCTACGGCATAGATCTAGAAAATTAGTTTTTCATAGTCTTGCATAGCAATCATAGTTAGTATTCATAGCTATTTTGTAACTCAAAATAGTATTCAATATATTGAAAGTTTAGTAAAGATCTTGTTTTTACTATTTCATTGTTCTTCTTAGTATTGCAAACTAGATTCCGTATAGTTTGTGATATTCTCAATCTTAGTTTCTACCATAGTTATCTTGGATCTATCAAATACAACTAAGCTTTAACAAGCTAAGTAAGATCTGTTAAGAAGGGATCAATAAGTGGTATTAGAGCTTGTTGAAAAACTCTGAATAAGAAGAATACTATATCTACAAAAGATCTCATTATCAAAGAGAAGATGGAATCACAGTCAGAATCTACCCAAATAGTGTCTGCACTAAAACTTCCCATGCTCAAAACAGGAGACTATGATCTATGGAGCATGAGAATGGAGCAATATCTTACTCACACTGATTATGCCCTTTGGGAGGTTATTATGAATGGTGATGCACCTACAGCAACTACATCAGTTAGTGGTGGTCCTGAGGCTGCTTTACCTCCTAAAATAATTGAACAAAAGATAGCAAGGAGGAATGAATTAAAAGCAAAAAGCACTCTGTTGTTGGCCATTCTTGATGAGCACATATTTAAGTGTCATGGAATTAAGGATGTAAAGACCTTATGGGAAGCAATCAAGACCAGGTTTGGAGGCAACAAAGAATCAAAGAAAATGCAGAAGATCATTCTGAAGCAACAATATGAGAATTTTGCTGCATCAAGATCTAAAGGTTTGGATAAAACCTATGATAGATTTCAGAAACTAATCAGCCAATTAGAAATTCATGGTGAAGTTATCTCTCAAGAAGATGCAAATTTGAAGTTGCTAAGAAGTCTACCATTATCTTGGAACACTTATACCTTGATCATGCATAACAAATCTGATCTAGACACGCTGAGTATGGATGATTTGTACAACAATTTAAAGGTGTATAAAGCTGAGATTAAAGGCTAATCAAGCTCAAGCTAAAATTCTCAGAATGTGGCTTTTGTATCTTTAGATAACACTAGCAGTACTAATGAAGCAGTTAATACTGCTCATGATGTTTCTGCTGCTAGTATACAGGGACAAGCTTCTGCCTCAACCTATGCTGATGATGTCATGTTTTCCTTCTTTGCTAATCAATCTAATAGTCCACAGTTGGACAATGAAGATCTGGAGTAGATTGATACTGATGATCTTGAAGAGATGGATCTCAAATGACAGGTGGCCATGCTCACCATGAGGGTGTAGAGATTCATAAAGAAGACGGGAAGGAATCTGAATTTCAATGGTAAAGAAACTGTTGGCTTTGATAATACAAAGGTTGAATGTTACAACTGCCATAGGAGAGGTCACTTTGCTAGAGAATGCAGGGCACCAATAGAAATTGAGATAACACAAGAAGAATTGTACCAATGGAGACTCCTGCTAATGCCTTGGTTATTACTGATGGGATGGGTTATGATTAGAGCTATCAAGCTGAAGAAGGACCCACAGACTTTGCTCTAATGTCCCATTCATCTTTAGGTTCATCTAGTTCATCAAGCCTAGACACTGAGGTACATACTTGCTCTAAATAATGTTTGCAATCTTATCAAACTCTTCAAAAACAGTATGATCAACAACGTGAAGTTCTTAATAAATCTAATCTAGAAATAATAGCTTATCAATTAGGCTTAGAATATAACAACCCGCAATTTTCATAAATGTAAATATCCATCTATAAAGTTAGATGATGTACAATCTATCAATTATATATGAACTCACCTTTTTCAGGGAAATTTTTCGCTTTATTACATTACATTACTTTGCCAATATCTCAATATGCAATATAACCTACATAACTAAAGTTAACGGACTCAGGCAACCTTCATATGGCAATCCTATCTTCATATATGTCAAGCAATCATCATAATATATCAAGTCAATATCATAATAGCATTTCTACAAAGTACATTATTCCTATAATGTACCATTCGCAACGTTATATCAAAACAGGCTTTAAACCGTTATCGGATGCCTCTAAACCCTAAT
>BQNB010027338.1:43434-57737 GCA_026074375.1 Tanacetum coccineum | reverse complement strand
ATATTAAAGATTTGGGGTCTTATTACATTTTGGGGACAATTGTTATAAACCGAAATCTTTATTTATACTGTTGAACAATTTGAAGCCATGAGCTTATGTAACAAACAAGTATTTTGTTAAATCCAATGTATCTTTTAAACGACACGTTTAGTGGTCGTTCTCATATCTTGTGCTATTGATCTATGAAGTAACGCCCTCGGATATTCAACATTCCGCTGCAACCCAGATTTGGGGGTGTTACAGATTGGTACCAGAGCCAAGGTTATAGAGAACCAGGTCAAAAGTTTTTGTCTGGACTATAACCATTTTCAAACGCTGTTTTCACAAATGGGATTTGCACGGGACATACATGCATTACTTGTTTGCATCTAGCACATATATGCTTACATGATACACACTGTTTTAGCATTAGTAGTTACTAAGTGCTTACATGATTAATATACGCATATATAAATTATATTACGTATATTACTATAAGACTCTTATAAGTAAAACTTATAGACGTAACATACAGATCTCTCTTATAATTAATACTTATATAAGTTATTTTTTCTTCTTGCAGTAGTCATGTCTTCTGCATCATCTGCGGTTTCCTACACTTCCGTCTAGACCAATTCTGAGCCAGGCAGAGTCTTCTGGGGAGCCGATGAGGAGATATCTGATGGAGGCATTCCACGAGTCATCGTATTAGGGTACGATGGACTCCCGATGCAGCTGGTAGCCTCACCATCACCGGATTACATACCAGGCCTAGAGGACCCACAGACCCCACCAGTACCACAGGACGAGGATGAGCGTGAGCCTATGTTTATACAGGCACATGATCATGACTACGTGCAAGATCCTATATACCCTGAGTATATATCGTTGGAGGATAAGCATGAGCTTCTGGCTGAGGAGCAGCCATTACCTTCTGTTGATTCACAAACTGCTGAGTCACCCGGGTATGTTACTGAGTCGGATCCCGAAGAGGATCCAGAGGAGTACGAGGATGATGAGACAGAGGATGGTCCGGTTGACTATCCTATGGACGGGGAGATGATGGAGATGATCATGACAGCGATTCATCTAGGGATGACGCCGATGATGAGGATAAGGATGAGGATGAGGACGAGGAGGAGGAGGAGGAGCACTTAGCTCCGACCGACTTTGCTGTTGTTGTACCTACTGATGAGCCTGTTTCCCCACCTGAGGGAACAGAGCCTGTTATACCACCACCCTCTACAGAAATTACTATTGGGGATAGGATTATCGTCCGGCCTCAGGCTTCCTTATCTTTTCCACCAGAGGCAGAGGTTGAGAGACTTTTGGCCATGACTACTCCATCACCATCACCACCTATCTCACTATCACCACCCTCTGCAGGAGAACGCCTTGCTAGGTGCACGGCCCTACCTGCACATTCATCACCACCTCATGTGCAAATCACTTTTTCTACCATTTTCTGGGTGTCCTACCATATCCTGACACTCAGGATTGCTTACTAGAATGAGTGCAAAATACCCCTCTCCTTGTGCTTTCTTCAATCCAACGTGGCATTCCTTCTTGTGTTTGACCAATAGGAGCTTGAATATGACGTTTGTTGCTGCCATGGTGTACTCTAACACCTGAATTGTCCTTTTTGTCCTTCAATTATGAATTGCCCCATGATTTTAACCCTGGGTGAAAAGGAAGAAGAAGGGTGAACAGTAGTAAAACTACTTTTCCCGCTTCTTTTTTTTACTATAAGGGTGCGTTTGACTTTGTTGACCCGGGTCTATTACTTCTTTGACTTGGGTTTGGGCCAGGTTATAAAAGATTTGTGCCCGGGTTGTTATAAAGAAAGTAACGGGTGTTAACCTTTTAACTTACAAAGTTAACACCGTTAGGGTTTTAGGGATTTGTTTTGTGAAGTGGTTTATAAATGAGGGACTGAATTGTAACTTTGGGATTTTGTCCTTTAGTGTTTGACTTGAGCTGACTGAGAGTTGACTTTTTGACTTTGATAGCTTCCTCCCGGCTTTTTGCATGCTCTTCCGTTATTGTGTTCGTGTTTGCCCGGTTTTAACCGTTTTCTTATAGTTTTTGCTTTATCCGTACCTATACAATAAGAAAGACAACACAATCAATATTCAAGTATTTAAAGCACAGTTTTGATCTTTTTAGGGTCTATTTTGATATAAAATGGATATGTGTTTTCACACATATCAGTACTCTCATTCAGACACAGCATTATGTACATGAGACTCGCTTTTAGATGCAGCAGGCTGAGGATCGCAGCGCTTCGAGAGACTGAAACGTAGGCGACAGGCAACTGATGGTAGATGAATCTCCGTATGATGAGAGACATGAGGCGAGACGATGGGTGACATGCAGGGACGAGTTGCTAGCTGCGAGGATGAGGTAGAGCTAGGGACAGCCATCACCAACTCTAGTGATTCCAGATCATTTAGGATGCTCTCTGGTGATGCTGACTGTCACGTCTAGTAGTGTATGTTATATTATCTTTCTAGGTCATTGTATAGGCATGTTAAGTATTAGGGGTTTTCCCTCGCTAGCATAGCCTTAGATTTTTTGTATCGTATTTTGTGTAATCAAAAACTATTTCATGTAAAAAATTTCTAAGTTATGAATGAAATAGATGTATTATGTTGTACTATATACCTCTCTTGTGTTGTTATCTCATCTATACATTATTATATTCTGTCATAATTATGACCTCACGTGTTGTCTCTTGTGATTTAGATGAATCATGGCACCTGCGACAAGACGAGAACCGAATACTACTCCTAACAACACCAACCCAAACAAAATGACCCCGGAATCATTCCAAGCTATGATTGATCAATCCCTTCTTCGAAACTCCACTAATGGAGATGGAAGCCATAGTTCACACGGGGATAACCGAAGGAATGTGCAAACTGCGCGCCCTTGTTTTTACACTGACTTCATGAAGTGTCAACCTTTGAACTTCAAGGGGACTGAAGGTTTTGTTGGTATCGGTTTGGACTCAGGTGGGTTGAAAAGTGGAGGTCAGTTTTCAATATCAGTGGTTGTGCTTGCATTGAGTATCAGGTTGAAGTTTGCCACTGATCTTGTATGGTTGCTGCTTTGACTTGGTGGAATGGTAGATTTAGCCTTAGGTCCTAAGGCATATACAATGACTTGGGAAGTACTCAAGAAAAAGATGACGGACAAGTATTGTCCACAGGGTGAAATCAAGAAACTAGAAATCGAGCTGTGGAACCTAAATGTCAAGGGGAATGATGTTCCAGCATACACTGAACGTTTCTAAGAGCTAACCCTGATATGTACCAAGTTTGTTGCCAATGAAAACGAGAAGGTTGACAAGTACATCAGTGGACTTCCTGACAACATTTATGGGAATGTCAAATCTGCCAGACCTAAGACGTTGGATGAGACTACTGAGTTGGCCAACGACTTGATGGATCAGAAACTCCACACCTACGCAGAAAGGCAGTCTGATAATAAGAGGAAGGCTGATGATTTATCCAGAAAAAACCATGGTCACCAATAACAACCCTTCAAGAGGCAGAATGTTGCCAAGGTCTACAATATGGGGACAAGCGAAAAGAAGCCGTATGGGGGATCTTTGCCCAAGTGCACCAAGTGCTATTTTCACCATAATGGCCCATGCACCCAGAAGTGCCACAAGTGTAACAAGGTAGGGCAATTTGATTACAGGAG
The DNA here is from genome assembly GCA_026074375.1 of Tanacetum coccineum. Classification (NCBI taxonomy): domain Eukaryota; kingdom Viridiplantae; phylum Streptophyta; class Magnoliopsida; order Asterales; family Asteraceae; genus Tanacetum; species Tanacetum coccineum. The sequence goes on along the minus strand of BQNB010027338.1, from coordinate 54,050 downwards.
TACTGACAACACAAACGTTGCTAATACTCAGAAGGGCAATGGGGTAGCTCCCAAAGGGAATGGTTGTTTTGAGTGTGGAGCACCAGGACATTTCAAGAGAGATTATCCTAAGTTGAAGAATAAGGATGGAGGGAATGGGAATGCACAAGGCTGGGTTTATGCAGTTAGGAATGCCGAGAAGAGAGGGAATGCATCGGGAAACCCAAATTCCAATGTCATCACGGGTACGTTCCTCTTAAACAACCACTATGCATCTATCTTATTCGACACTGGTGCAGATAGAAGCTGCACAGATGGTAGAGACTCTCCGTGTGATGAGAGACATGAGGCGAGAGATGGGCGACATGCAGGCCGAGTTGTTAGCACTGCGAGAGCAGCGGAGGAGAGCTAGGCAGCCAGCACCAGATGCTAGGATTCCAGATCATCAGGATGCTTCTAGGGATGCTGACAGTCACGTCTAGTAGTTTATGTTATTATCTTGCTAGGTCATTGTACAGGCATGTTAAGTATTAGGGGTTTTTCCCCGCTAGCATAGCCTTAGATCTTTTGTATCATATTTTGTGTAATCAGAAACTATTTCATGTAAAAATTTTCTAAGTTATGAATGAAATAGATGTGTTATGTTGTACTATATACCTCTCTTGTGTTAACATCACATCTGTAAATTATTATGTACCTTGTTATGATTGTGACCTCACGTGTTGTCTCTTATGATTTAGACGAATCATGGCACCTGCGACAAGACGAGGACCAAATACTACTCCTAACAACACCAACCCAAACAACATGACCCCAGAATCCATCCAAGCTATGATTGATCAAGCCCTTCTGCGAAACTCCACTAATGGAGATGGAAGCCACAGTTCACACGGGGATAACCGAAGGAATGTGCAAACTGCGCGCCCTTGTTTTTACGCTGACTTCATGAAGTGTCAACCTTTGAACTTCAAGGGGACTGAAGGCGTGGTCGGTTTGACTCGGTGGATTGAGAAGATGGAGTCAGTTTTCAATATCAGTGGTTGTGCTATTGAGAATCAGGTGAAGTTTGCCACCTGCACTCTGTTAGGTGCTGCTTTGACTTGGTGGAATGGTCAGATAAGAACCTTAGGTCCTGAGGCATATGCAATGACTTGGGAAGTACTCAAGAAAAAGATGACGGACAAGTATTATCCGCAGGGAGAAATCAAGAAACTAGAAATCGAGCTGTGGAACCTAAAGGTCAAGGGGAAGAATGTTCCAGCATACACTGAACGTTTCTAAGAGCTAACCCTGATATGTACCAAGTTTGTTGCCAACGAAACCGAGAAGGTTGACAAGTACATCAGTGGACTTCCTGACAACATTTATGGGAACGTCAAATCTGCCAGACCCAAGACGTTGGATGAGACTATTGAGTTGGCCAACGACTTGATGGATCAGAAACTCCGTACCTACGCAGAAAGGCAGTCTGACAACAAAAGGAAGGCTGATGATTCATCCAGAAACAACCATGGTCACCAACAACAACCCTTCAAGAGGAAGAATGTCGTCAAGGTCTACAATATGGGGACAGGAGAAAAGAAGCCGTATGAGGGATCTTTGCCCAAGTGCATCAAGTGCCATTTTCACTACAATGGCCCGTGCACCCAGAAGTGCCACAAGTGCAACAAAGTAGGGCACTTTGCCAGCGATTGCAGGAGTACTGGTAACACAAATGTTGCTAATACTCAGAAGGGCAATGGGGCAGCTCCCAAAAGGAATGGTTGTTTTGAGTGTGGAGCATCAGGGCATTTCAAGAGAGATTGTCCTAAGTTGAAGAATAAGGATGGAGGAAATAGGAATGCACAAGGCTGGGTGTATGCAGTTGGGAATGCAGAGAAGAGAGGGAATGCATGGGGAAACCCGGATTCCAATGTTGTTATGGGTACATTCCTCTTAAATAACCACTATGCATCTATCTTATTCGACACTGGTGCCGATAGAAGCTTTATATCCACTGCATTTAGTTCCCTGATTAACATCGCCCCAACTCAGTTAGAAAATAGTTATGATGTCGAATTAGCTGATGGGAAAATAGTCGGGATAGACACTATTATACGAGGTTGCACTTTAAATTTCTTAGACCATCTGTTCCACATAGATCTAATGCCCAAAGAACTGGGTAGTTTCGACATCATTATCGGTATGGACTGGTTAAGAAGATGTCACGCCGTGATCGTGTACAATGAGAAACTTGTTCAAGTTCCCTATGAGAATGAAACTTTGACTTTTTGTGGCAACGAAAGTAGCAACGGGAGAGAATTTCGGTTGACAGTTATCTCATGTTCAAAAGCTCAAGAGTACATGGCGAAGGGATGTTAGGTCTTTTTGGTGTAGATATCCGCCAAAAAAGAGGAGGACAAGTCAGAAGGAAAACAAATTAAGGACGTACCAATCGTCCGAGACTTTCCTAAAGTGTTTCCCGAGGACATTTCCACCTATGTTAGCAAGTGCTTAACATGTGCGAGGGTCAAGGCTGAACACCAAAGGCCATCAGGATTGTTAGTACAACCAGCAATGCCCGAGTGGAAGTGGGATAATATCACGATGGATTTTATCACTAAGCTTCCTAAGTCGTCACAAGGTTTTGACACCATCTGGGTGATTGTGGATCGACTTACAAAATCTGCTCACTTCTTGCCAATAAGGGAGAATGATCCATTGGACAAGTTGGCAAGGCTGTACCTGGACAAGATAGTAGCAAGACACATAATATCTATGTTAATCATCTGTGATCGTGATGGGAGATTCACATCCAATTTCTGGAAATCATTTCAGAAAGCTTTGGGTATAGATATAAGTATGAGCACTGCATATCATCCAAAAACCAACAGCCAGAGTGAGAGAACTATCCAAACTCTCGAGGACATGCTACGTGCTTGCGTGATCGATTTTGGCAAGGGATGGGTAAAGCATTTGCCACTAGTCGAGTTTTCATATAACAACAATTATCACGCTAGCATAAAGGCCGCACCTTATGAGGCACTGTATGGTCGAAAATGTTGATCACTGGTGTGCTGGGCTGAAGTTGGAGAAGCCCAACTGACTAGTCCAGAATTGATCCAAGAAACAACGGAAAAGATGCTGCTCAGGATCGACCAAAGAACTACGCTGATCGTAAATGAAAGCCGATGGAGTTCGAAGTTAGGAATAGAGTTATGCTCAAGGTCTCACCTTGGAAAGGGATCGTACGATTCAGTAAGTGGGGAAAGCTGAACCCAAGATATGTCGGACCTTTCAAGGTGTTAGCCAAAGTTGGGAAAGATGCCTACAAGCTGGAACTTCCCCAAGAGTTGAGCAGAGTTCATCACACTTTCCATGTGTCTAATCTGAAGAAATGTTACGCCGACAAACCATTAGTCATGCCGTTAGAAGGAATTCACGTTGACGATAAGCTCCAGTTTGTGGAAGAACCCGTTGAAATCATGGAACGGGAGATCAAACGATTGAAGCAAAGCCAGATACCATTGGTTAAGGTTCCCTGGAACTCTAGGAGAGGACCTGAGTTCACCTGGGAACGTAAAGATTCGTTCAAACAGAAATACCCACAACTTTTCACAAACCGGGCTACGCCATCCACTACAAGGTCTTAAGCTTTGAGGACAAAGCTCTTTTAATGGGTGGAGACTGTAACATTTCTCAATTTCAGGTCATTTTACGACTCTTATTATTCGTCCCTATTTATTTTGGTCCAACACGCGTTTACTTTTTAAATTAACTTTTAAGATAAATCGCGTAGACTAGAAATAATCATTAATGTAAACGGTCATCAAATAAATTAAGGTTTACATCAACCAAGTAGCATATAATTATTAAGAAGAAAATTATTGACTTTGCGTATTTTATTTCTATTGGTTACGTAAAAGGGTTACGTTTCGCAATAAAATTCATATGGACACACCCCAAAAATACCTAGACTTACCTAGACTCAAACCAATACCCACTTTTAAAACCTTAACACAAAATTAAATCAATTTTGTGTATATAACCCACTAGGAGCCAGTTATACACACAAAAACAACTAGAAATCTTCTTTTGATCCTTAAGTACATGTACAAACCCTCTTTAATTAATGTTAGTCCTTAATGTTCTTAGTTAAGCTACATTATACATTGGATGACAACATTTCTTGCTCCTTTTCTCTTGGATACCACGGCTACAAGCAAAACCACACACAAATCACCAAAAATCTTCCTAGTATCACTTAAAGTACTTGTACATCTTATGTTTAATTAAGATATGTACTTATGGTCTCTAATTAGCTAAATACCCAATGGTTAATAACCATTTGTTTCTTGTTTTCCTTGGTTGCCGCGGCTAAACAACACACACACACTAAATCCTTAAGATTTGCATATCTTAGCAAAATCTTGTACATCTTAGAGGTAATTAAAACATGTACTTAGTAGTTTAAGAAAACTATGTCTAATGAACTAGAAACCACTAAACCACTAGGACTTGGTTCGGTTTTGGTCTAGTTAGTGTGACTAGAAGAGCTAACTAAGCATTGGCCTATAAATACTTGAACACTTACACCATTTCACACTCTTGAAAACTCATACAAACAAAACTCACTAAAATTTAAACAAGAAACACAATTCCATTTTGTGTTTCTTCTCCTTGCTCGGTTCACAGTCAACCAACGAAGAGACCGCAACCTCTTAATTTTTTCCCTCTTGTTTAGACGTGGGTCACAGAAGCACAAGACACAAATTTCTTTTGATTTCTTTCTTGTGACATCGCAAGCATCAAGCCACAATCACAGTAGGGTCTCATTTCTTCTACTCAACATCATCTTGTCTTCCTCACAAAACTTAGGACCTTTGTAAGTCTCTATTGTTTCGCCCTTGTTCCGTTCATTCGTAATGCATTTGCAACATAGGTCGTGGTTGGTTTGTTTTGGTTCAAGCCAAGGATCCGTGAGCATGCATGGTATGCATCATGCATGTCACGCACACTTAACTTCAAGGTTGTAGTATGACTAGCTCGACCCATATTTGTATCCTTGTTGAGCCATTATGACTAAAGTCATGTTTGGCTTGGGTGTAACACGCCTAAGTGACGTAAAGCATGCATGGTTCACCATGCATGTCCCGACAAGAACCTCAAGGTTCTTGTGAGTTTGACTTGTTTCCGTGCTCGTCCTAGGGTTTTTGGTTGAAACTTTGGTACATGAGCATGCATGGTTTCGCACCATGCATGTCACATATATATATGTGTATGTATATGTGTTATATATGACTTGTTATCGAACTTGTGGTGGTAAAGGGATTTAAAAGATGAAACTCGGTTAACTAAGTATTGAACGTGTGCATATTAGTACACATCGACGCATAATCTTGTAACAAAACTCGCTTGCTAAGGACCATAGGAAGTACGACTTGTAAGGACTGGGATTAGGGTTTTGATGACTTTTGTGGAAACTATGGTTGAATCCTAGCTCGCCACATAAGTTTACGAGGCTAGAAAACTACATATGGACTCACGTCACATACTAGTAGATGTGGAGTAGTGTCTAGTCCTTATACGAACCTTGTATGAAGAAAATTAGGATGAACACGCATGACTAGGTCCTTGTTAAACTAACTTGAAAGTTTGGTGAGCTTAATGGGCTCGACAATCAAATAGTTAGGCCCATTAAGGGTCCAACAGCCCACCAAGGGGTGTGTGGCTTAATTATAAGCTCAATAGGCTTAAATGAACTTATTTGAAGTAAACTTGAACTCTTAATCTAATTAAATAGTAAACGGGCCTAAACTTAGACTTCTAGTCAAATTTGTGAACATATAAGGCCCAATAGGCCCATAAAGGGCTTACGACTTATAAATAAGCTATAAATAGCTTATTGAATTTAATTGGGGTTAATGAAACTTGTTTGTGCTAATAGATCCAAATTAGATAAGACTAAACTTTTAAAAACGGTTAACGGGCTTTTTAATGGACTTTAAGGCCCAGTAAGCTCAAATAAGCTCATCCGAGCTTATTTGCAAATTGTGACAGCATATATGGCTTATTGGAGTCAAATGAAGTCTATTACCACGTGTTAGAACTTAAACGGGCTTAAAACATGATTTTTACAAGTTTAGGGACTAAAAGAGACAATATGTAAACTTGGGGGTCAAAACTGTTATTTTCTGAAATTATAAAGTATAGGGACTGTTTTAAAAATTTCTATAGTTAAAAGGGCTGTTTTTAAATCATGAAAGTATAATTTTATAAACTTGAGGGACTAAAAGTGTCAAAGTGCATACTAAAGGGGTATACACTATCTGGTTAATAAATGAATATTTATTAATGATACCCATCCTTAGGTGTATTCAACCTTCAAAGAGCAAACGAGTTAAAACTAATTCTTTTAAGTAGATTTATCTACCACACAAGTGATAACAGTATATATGATGAGATAAATAAACTAGTATTGTTATGTAGTTTACTTATGCGTCGTTAGTCTAAAAGTAGTAAACTAAGACGTACCGTATTTACTTAGGTTATAACACCCCGTGTTTTAGGGTCATTGACGTCGTCAATAAATCCACAATGTATCTTTTGTATTGTACGCGTTTGCTTTTAAATCGTAAACGTTAAGTTAAATTGCGTACGCTAAATATTAGCGTTCAATGTAAACGGGCATCAAACAATTAAATATTTACATCAAGCAAGTGTTAAAAGTCTTAAAGAGCCTTCGGGTATATGACTTAAGTAAAATCTTGAGATACAAAAGTAGGATTTACGGGAGGAAAAGTAAGTACACAATTAGTATTTATGAGTAGTGTTAGTGTCATGACTTGTAATTGACAATGATCTTGTTTTTAAGCTTAGCATGGGAAAAGTGAAAAATCGGGGATGATGAAGTTATCTTTTAGACACTTAATTGTGCTTTTTGTTCTATGATCCTTAAAGTTACCAATGAGGTAATGAAAACAATACATTATGTCAACACAAATAAGTTGTAGTTAGGTAGTTAATTATCAAGAAAAATCATAAAAAGAGAAAAATCTTTGAAAATGGGAAATCGGGTGTTTTATAACTTGTGATCTCTTAACTCTCTCAACAAAAATCTTTGCTACTTTTCAAAGGTTTAGTTTGGGGAAGTTTCGAGGTATTTGGTTATAAGGCATGTGATATTGCGTGAGGACACGCAATCGTTTAGTTTGGGGAATTTTGATAAGTGTAAAATACACATATCCGTTTGTACCTAAAATAACCCAATTAAACCCAAAACAGACCAAAAATGGCAAAAATATGCTTGTATTTGAGTTTTGTGTGTGCAGGTACGGATATATCAAAAATCACAAGAAAACAGTCAAAAACGGGCAAGCACGGACACGAGAATCAGAAGAGTACAAAAGAAGCCAAAGATTCAAAGCCGAAGCCAGAAAAGTCAAGCCTCAGTCAAATCCAGTCAAACATGGTCAACAAAAAGTCAACCAATAAAAGACAAAACCCCACAATAATCCATTTTCACCCTCCAAGTTTCACAAAAGTCCAAAAATAGCCCCTCAAACCTTATTGGGCCTAAAAACCCTATGTTACTATACTCGAAAACCAAAAGCCTATTTTCTTAGCCCAAAACCTAGCCCAATACTCTTTTTAATAAACCACAGGGACTAAAATTACATTTTTGAAAAGTAGTTTTACACTACATCTTGGGATAACAAAATACAAGGACCATTTGTGCAATTTCACCTAACTTCCAACTGATTTTAACTCAAGCTATCATCACACGTGGTAAAACGAGAGGGCAAAGGGGTGTTTACTACTCACCCATCCCTTCCAAATTTCACCATGGTAAAACGAGAGGGCAAACAAGAATTGATGGGCATAAAGGGCAATTCAAGTTCTCTATTCAAGGATAGCAGGGAGAAATCAGTCATTCCAAGGCTCCTCATTGGCTAAATCAAGCTATCATTAGACGTGGCAAGAGAGAAAGTACAAGAAATTGATGTATTTTGCCTGGGATCACTTACATAAGTAGCACAAGTGAGCCTCACATGGATTGCCAGCTTGGCAATCCGTGTGAGGTCACTTAATGATCCAACGACTCAAAACATAGATCCAATGATTGGTTGAAGTGGATGGATGAGATTAAAGGATTGGAGAGCAAGGCAAGAGGCTAGAATGTTCCTTCTGAGACTATAAATAAGCCCTCAGCTCACACACGCAGAATACCTTTTTTTTACCTTTTATCTTTCTTTTTCTAGATTTTTAGTCACCTAGTGTAGCTTTTTAAATTGCTTATTGTAATTTTCTTTTAATCAGTTGTAATCCTCTTTAATATAATGTAATCAAGGTTTTCAGTTAATAAATTCAGTGATTGCTTTTACATGTTCTTAATCTCTTTTACTTATAAGCTCCATTTTCTTCACTAGTAACTCAATAAGCTACCATAAGCTCTCAAAAGTCTATAAGCTTTTGATTTGAGCTTAATACTGTCTTAATCTTATCTTAACAATTTAATCAGATTAAGTTCTATTTACCTTTGCAAATTTAGATTATGAGCTTATTTGGAAGAGAGATCAATAAGGGAAGGATCTCTATGGACTTAACTCCTAGCTTATTTATAAGCTAGGAGAGCTTGTAGCTGCCATTGTGGTTCCTCTTGTTTAGCTAGAGGCCAAAGTAAGTGTCCCTTTTAATTTCTAGCTTAAATAGTAATTAATTAGCCTATTAAGTAAGATTTGCTTAATTGCTTAATCTATCTGCTTATTTAGTTGCTTATTATAGCTTAATTTAGTTTCATTTTGCTTATTAGTCAAGTATGCCTATCTGTTTTTGCTTATCATAGTTTAGATCTCAAAGTTCATGTTATTTTCTTAAAAATCTTAAAAAAAATCAAAAATATCAATATATCTCTTAGATCTGCTTTATAGCTTAATCAGTTGTTGATTTGTGTTTGTCTAGTTTGTTATAATCTGATTTTCATCTGGTAATTAGGATTTATAAGGTAATTTTCATTTTAAAGCTTATGTCAAGTTTGTCATTCACTTTAAGGAGTGTTTGGTAAAAGTTAGTTTGACCTGAAAAAGTCAAATCCATTTGGTCCTTTTTCTCTAAACAGCTTAGCTTACTCAATTCATTTAGTGTATAAGAGGTTTTAGGGGTTAGTTTGCATTAAAAATCATTTTGAGGCTTATTATGTTCATTCCTGCACCAGGGTACTTTGTTCCTTAGTTCTTGTTTGTGAAAATCTAATCCAAGCCACTCAAGGCTTGGATATTTCTTGTTTTGTGTCCTTTCACTCTAGTTGAGTGTGTCTAAGTGCAGGTTTACCCCTTAGGTAACCTGCACTTCTCTGTTTGTGCTTGTGCATAGTGCATCAGCAGGAACACTAGCAGTTCCTGCTGTCACTTTAGTTTACATTTTTAGCTAGGTAATCCTAGGACTTAGGTTTTAAAATTAAAGTAGGTTATAGAGTAGTTAAAGCTTAACATAGATTAGGGTCTAGTTCTCATTTTGTAGCTTATTTCCTTGTTTAATCTTGCTGTAAAAAAGTTATAAAAATCAAAAACACCAAAAACAGTAGGTTAAATATTTAGTTTCTAAAAATCTGAATTCTAGCTTAAGGTAGTAGTTTTTATTGCTTAAATAGCTAGTTTATAAGTAGCTTTATTAGTTTTTAGAAGCTCATAATCTAGATTTGTTTTTTGAGCTTTTTAGCTTAATTTGATTTTGTGCATTTTAGCTTAATTCCTGAGTTAGCCATTTTCATAATCATTTTCAATAGCTTAAAAGTGTTTCCAGCTTTTGTTTCTTTTCTCAATTAGTTTAAGCACATCTTAGGGAGTTTAGAACAGCTTTTAGATTTTACTTTAAGCTTATTTTGAGCTTTTTACAGCTTATTTAGCAAAAACCAAGGATAAGCCCTTGTTTCTGTAAACAGCTTATTGATAAGCTCTTATTGAGCTTATTAGTGGTTTTAAGCCCATATAGCCTTTGTTAAAGTTGTTCTTGCCAGCTTATTCTCCAACTTTGCTCTTTTAAGTTTTTCCTAAAAAGCACTTTTTAAATCTCAACTTATTTTTAGGCTTTAAGGGACTTGGGGTGTAATCGGGCTTGGCCTCAGGGTAGGTTTTGTAATTTTGATATTTGCTTGTTAACTCAGTTAGTTCCCCGTTTGACTCTTTGTTTTCACTATTAGTCCTTTAAGGTTTTTCATAGTTAGTCCTCAGTTAGTTATAGTTAGTTAGTTTTTAATTTTTAATTAATACAAAAATAATCTAAAAAAATATTTTTGTTTTTCTTAAAATTTTATTTTATCCTAATTTAGGTGTAGAAAATTAGTTTGCAATCTTAGGGTTTAATTCTAGTCTATTAACTTAATCGTCGTGTTTTATTTGTTTCCCGTATTTGTTTAATTGTTTAATTGCCTTTAATTGTTCAATTTTAATTGTTGCTTTTATTTAGTAGATATAGATTATCAAAAATATCTTTGCTTCATTCAAATCAGAATCCAAGCTTAAACGAGGTTTCAATTTCACTAGTCGTTGGGGAAACGACCCGGGTGATCATATTTACCCGGTTAAATATACGTATTATATATTATATTATATATATTTTTGAGAGTGAATTTTCCTTAGGGAATTTTCTTAATTGCTCTT
>BQNB010027338.1:0-41890 GCA_026074375.1 Tanacetum coccineum | reverse complement strand
TCTCATTTCTTTTTCTCACCAATTCACTCTATTTGTTTTTATTTTCATATATCTCTCTTTCTGTGTTTCATTCTCACCAATTTTAATTATAACAAATGGTAGTAAGTATAACTAACATCATTAACATAGAAGTATTAAGTATAACTAGCAGCACTAATTATACTTACCAATAGAAAGTTAGTCTAACAGCACTAACTTGAATTTCATCATTGGCTGCTATTTCATTCCATTTCAAGCATCATTTATGCATAATTCACTGCATATAAACGCAATTAACCTACCCTCAATCAATACTTTAGAGGTTAAGCATTCCTATACTTGCAATCAGATATTGAAATCTGCGTACATCAAATGCTTTTATAAGCAAATCTGTAACATTCTGATCTGTGTGAATCTTTATCATCTGAATAAGCTTCTTCTCATTGAAATCTCTGATAAAGTGATGCCTAATATCAACGTGCTTAGTCTTTGAGTGAAATACTGGATTCTTAACTATGCAGATGGTTCTTTCATTATCATTGAAAATCTTGGTATTCATGAAATTATATCCATAATCCAGTATTTTATTTTGAATCCAGAGAACTTGTCCACGACAACTAGCAGCAACCACATATTCTGCTTTAGTAGTAGAGTTGGTAAATATAGTTTGCTTCTTGCATTTCCATGAAATCAATCTGCTTCCAAGAAATTGACAACCTCCTGTTGTGGATTTCCTGTCTAAACTTGCACCAGCATAGTCACTATCAGAATAAGCTTCCAAATCAAATGGTGAATCCTTAGGATACCAAAGGCCCAATTTAGGTTAACCTTTCAAGTATCTAAAGATTCTTTTCACATCATGAAGATGTGAAACTTTAGGTGTGACTTGGAATCTTGCACAAGCACATACAGCAAACATTATATCAGGCCTTGAAGATGTTAAATACATCAATGAGCCAATCATTGATCAATATAAGTGAACATTAACATCTTTAGCTTCTGCATCCTTGAGCAATGCTTTGAAGTCTCCATAGGTTACTTGCTGCTGCTACACAATTGAAAAACCAAACTTCCTTTCAAAATTCATCCACAGACTTGTCTTGACTGATGAAAATCCCATCATCTTTCTGTGGTCACTTTAGATCCTAAGAAAAAGTAAGCTCACCTAAAGAACGTCATTCTGAAACTTCTATGGCAATCAATTTCTCAAACTCAGTGCATAACATCTTTTAGTAGATCTAAAAATGATATCATCAACATATACTTGAACTAAGTAAATAACACTTTTTGACAATCTTTTAATGAACAAAGTCTTGTCTATCTGACCTCTCTGAAATCCATTATCCAATAAATAGGTAGATAAAGTCTCATACAAGCTCTAGGAGCTTGATGTAGACCATATAATGCTTTTTCTACTTTATAAACTCTGTCAGGGAACTTTGGATCTTAAAACCCTGGAGGTTGACAGACATAAACTTCCTCTTCAATCTTGGCATACAGAAATGCACTCTTCACATCCATTTGGTATACTACAAAGTCTTTGAATGAGGCATAGGCTAAGAACAGCCTAATTGCTTCAATCCTAGCAACTGGAGCAAAAACCTCATCATAATCCATTCCCTCTTCTTGAGTGTAACCTTGTTCAACCAGTCTTGCCTTGTTTCTAATTACAATACCTCTTTCATCTTTTTTGTTCCTGTACACCCATTTAGTACCAATGTTGTAACTTGAACTGTAGAAGCTCTTCTTGCATAGCTTCTATCTAGCTTAGATCTTTTAATGCTTGGATTACCTTTTTGGGCTCTTCCTCATATAGAAAACAAGCAAACAGATAAGTATGAAGGTCTTTATGAGTTTTCCCTTCATAAACAACACTAATAAATCCTTGTTCATTTGTAGTCTTTGTCATTCTCCTTGTCAGTACACCAGAATGTACATCACCAATCACATGATCAAGTGAATGATCTTTATGGATTCTTGTATTTAGAGTAGAAGGAACTGGATATGTGGTAGTAATGTTGCTCATGTCCACTTCTGTTTCATCACCAAAGAAATCAGCATGTGTGGCTGTAGCATTATCTTTCAAAGAAAACATGTCTGGTTTATGAGTTTTTCCTTCATAAACAGCACTAATAAACCCTTGTTCATTTATCATTCTCCTTGTTTGTACACCAGACTGCACATCACCAAGCATATGATCAAGTGAATGATCTTTATGGATTCTTGTATTTGGAGTAGTAGGAACTGGATATGTGGTAGCAATGTTGCTCAAATCCAATTCTGATTCATCACCAAAGAAATCAGCATATGTGGATTCAAGTGGAGCAGTAGAAACTGTTGGACTAACAATATTAATATTTAGACTACCAGTATTAAAATTTGTACTAGCGATATTAATACTTGGCCCAACAATATTAACATCTTGAGCACTGTTTTCAGTCCTTTCTTGATCATCAATTCCACCTTCATCATCCTTCTTTCCATCATCATTAGAAGGTTGTGGTTCATCATTGCTAGTATCCTTTGAAGAAGAATCAAATGGTGAACCATCTTTCCATATAGGCATCAAAATGTAGTCTTGGCTAGATCTTGTCTCTTCACTGGAATGACCTGCACCAATACTTTCTTTTGTATCTACAAAATCATTAGAGTTTGTACGTGCAACAACTGGCACATAATTTATTGATTTTGTCAAAACATCAATATCAAACAGCCACTCTGGTCTATCACCTGCAATAATAGGCTTATCCTCCAAAAACCTAACATGCAAGTTTTCTTCTACTTTCCTAGTTCTAATGTTGTATACTCTAAAAGCCTTACTATTCAATGAGTATCCAACAAAGAATCCATCATCAGACTTTCCATCAAACTTGTCTAAATGATCTAAGGTATTAAGAATGGTAACATGACACCCAAATGGTTTCATGAAGCTTAGAGTGAAGCTTAGAGCAGGTGTTATACCTCTAAACAGTTCATAAGGGGTCTTGTTATGAGGCTTAACTACTAATACCCTATTCTACACATAGCTAGCAGTATTAACTGCTTCAACCTAAAATGTAGTAGGTAGCTTAGATCAAGCCTAACTGTTCTAGCAGCCTAATTAGTGTTTCCTATTTATCCTCTTAGCAATACATTTTGCCTGAGGGAGTTCTAGCTACATAAATTCCTATTAATTGCCATATTATGTTTACAAAAAACTCGCTCATACAAAAAAAAAAACAGTTTATTTTTGAACTATGTTCATTGTCACATCTGATAATCTTTACTTTCTTATCAACTAGATTTTCTATCTCAGTTATAAATCTCTTAAGAATGCCACTAGTCTCATCCCCTAGTTGCTAGAAGAAAACCCAAGTAAATGCTTAATCATCAGTGACAACTAGACAATATTTCTTATTCATTAAGCTGCTCACAAAAGTTGGACCAAACAAGTCCATATGCAACATGAATAAAGGTTGAGTAATAGAGTTCTGAATCTTGGACTTACAAGAGGCTTTGTGTTGCTTTCCCTTAAGGCAAGCAACACAAGTTTGGTCATTTTCAAAACGTTTTGAAGGTAAACCTCTCACAAGATTTTTCTTAACAAGTTTATTAATAGTTTTAAAATTTACATGACCTAGCCTCCTAGCAGAGGCATTGATTCATCAGTGTGGCCTTTGTCCAACAAGATAACGGTAAAAACTCTTTAGGTACAATATTCCTTCATTCACACACCTGTACACTTGTTCTTTCTAGGAACTTTAAGTAAAACCTGACTTTCATCAGCTAACTTAAAGTCAGGAGACAGAATAAAACATCCAGTGTCAGTGAAAAGAACGTTGTTCTTTTTGTCACACATCTGTGAAACACTAAAAAGGTTAAACTGTAACTCCTTGACAAAGTACACATCCTCAAAATCAAGCTTACAGTTTTAAGAATCCCTTTACCAGTAATTCTTCCTCCTTTGGCTCCTCCCTTAAAGGTAACATATCCTCGTTCAAATTCCTTGAAGTCTGAGAGATAGGACATGTTCCCTGTCATGTAGTCTTGAGCATCACTCTTCAACATATAGCCTTGGTCTTTTTTTTGGGGATGACCCTGCACATAATTAAGGAAATAGTTTTCTTTGGAGGGACCCAAGGCCATCACTTACTTGGATCCCCCCGCCCTCGTGCATCAAATTATTATGCTTTCAAAAGTAATGATCACTATTAGTTTGGTAGGTCTCCAAACCTAACATGTTGAGGCCTTAACAACATTAACCTGATTTATCCTAACAGCATTAACTACTACTGAATTTGGCCTAGCAGTATTAACTGCTTTTGGCCTAACAATATAAAATTTTCCCTTAGCAATATTAACTTTTTGACTAGAATTTTTGTTAGTTAATGCTGTTCTTATTTGATAAGGCCTCTTTACAGTTGATCGTGTTGATTTAGAAAAATGTGACATTGTCTATATAACAACCCATAATTTTCATCAATGTAATATCCATCTATTATATATTACCACATTTTTACAGGGAAATTTTGCTTTATCTCCATTATGCAACGTAAATTGCATCTTTAAAGTATCGAGATTAAACAACTCCACCAATTGCCATTCTATATCTATGATTTTATCATGTAAAATCCTAATATGTCATGTCTATATCCTTAATATCATTTTTTACAAGTACATTTACCCCATTTAACATACATTTTCAACATTTTTATCAAAATGGGCTTTAAACGTCTATACGTTTATATCAGAACCAAATTATATGTAATGTATTCACCATCTGAACTGAATGTGCAGTATTCAAAGCATGTGTACAAGTGTTTACATTTGCACAACATTTGAAATAGATTTTCCTCTAAATCAATGTATAAGTCCTAAATGCACAATGTATAAAATCATGAAGCAAGATACAATACTCAATACACAACATCTAAACCCTAAACCTAAACCCTAAGTCATTCTAAAACCTTAATCTAAAACCCTAAACCCTAAATGAAACCCTAAAACCCCAATTTCATTTTAAAACCTAAAAACTAAACCTAAAACCTAATCCTAACTTTAAATATTAATCCTACACCCTAATCCTAACATAAAAGCTTAATCCTAAACCCTAATATATCCCTAATCCTAACCCTAATCCACGTTTTAAAACCCTAAATCCTAAGCCAAACCAAAACCAACCTGTCACCCATTTTTCTTTCATTTTTGACCCATTTTAAACCTATGTTAGCACCCTAACACCTTAACTACCTCTATGACTAACCTACTATCTCCCTAAGCATCTTATAAGCACCTCCATCACCTCCTTGTAAGCTACTTGCACTCCAAACAACCCCTTAGTAGCCGAACCTCCACACACCCCCTCCACCTCTTCATAGCTAGTTTCTAGCTTACCTTACTCATCATAATAGCATCCCTTAATCACCTTAGCTAGCTAGGACACTAATCAAACCCCAAACTTAGGCACCAAGGTGTTTTCACCCTTATAAATAGCCGAACTCCCCCACCATTTCAAACACACCTCAAATTTTATCATACACACAAATGTAGTCTTAAATCAAACCAAGGAGAATCAAGTGAAGTCCCTAAGATCAGAATTGAATCCAAGAACCAAGAAAAAGAAGCTCTTGAAGTCGTTACTAGGCGTATAAACCCAAAAACCCTATTTCGACCCATTTTAGCTCAAGTAAGCTCAAAATCTTGTTCAATAAGCTTATAATCTATATTAGAATGTTCATAATACTCTTAAGATCATATATGAACTCTTGTTAAAGCCTTGAATCCTCAAACCTATGCCTTTTTTATTAAAACCCTAAAAATGACCCGTTTTGATTTTCTAGCTAACGAATATTTTTTCTAAACTTTAGTTACGTTAGAACATCTTATTTTAGCTTATTATAATAAGCTATAACCTTCAATTATCATTTGGAACCCTAAAATAAGCTTGCATGGCTTTTTGGACTTGATTTGTAAATATTTTCATGCATACAGGTATATATCATAAATTTCTGAAATTTATAACTAGAGGGACTAAAAATGTCATTATTCTAAAGTTATAACTATAAGGACCTATTTTTCCAACTTCTAAAGTTAAAGGTTTAAATTATATATACTTTATATATAAAGGCCAAAACTTGTAAAAGTTTATAAATCAAGGGTATATATTGCCATTTTTGCAAACTTAAATATATAAAATATAATATTTTTATATAAATTATAAATATATATATTAATATTATAAAACTCGATTTTATTAAAACCCAACACAATTATCGTTATTAATCAACGATCGACGCATTATAAAACAATTACGTTATATAATTAACGTAACTTATCATCGACTAACTTTTGAAGAAACTTAAAATCTTATCATATCATGTTACTAGGGAATTTCATGTGAGGGGTTCCATTTGAGTATTTGTTTTGACGAGTTTGCTGGGTTTACGATTTAAAGTGCCCTAACTCCTCCAACGATACTACATGGCCTCTAGATTATGATAGCCCAAACAGTGATACAATATTTCTATAAATTAATAAATCAAAGTAATACGTTAAACTTTATAAAGTTTTGAAACATAAACCATCACACTAAGACTTGACATATTACCCCAGGTTGCGTGACGTAGCTGTTACTTTCACTTGATATACTTTTGCCATCAATCAGATTTCCCCTGTTAAGGTGAGTTCATAGCCTCGCATTTTAAATCTTCTAATGTTTTCATAAACCCGTGAGGGGGATACATGCTATAAACCATGAATACGAGTATTTTTCCAACTGTATGCTATCCTGATATATTATTGCCTAAGTCCTTACTTTTGCCATTAAGACCCCACTATCATGAACCGTTAATTACTTTTCGGAGTAAGCGCGAATGCTGTGAATAGATCTATTTGGGACTGAGCTTCCCCGTTGGTGTACCTATACTTTCTGGTAACCAAACACACTTCATTTGAATCACTATGCGGGTGTTTGGCAAAGGCACCCGTTGGGGCAACTTCTTGTAATTATTGATTATTCATCAGAGGTCTCGGTGTCACGTGCTTAGGGCAATAATACTTTTTCTATAAATAACTGTACTTATTGCATTATTACACTTATGGGTGTTATAACATCGTAACGAATATTGAACTTGTATTCAAACGTTTAACATAAACCTATGGAATTTCATCAACCTTTGTAGTTTTGACTTTTTAGTATGTTTTCTTAGGTAACTAAAGCATTTATGGCTCGGAGTGGCATCAAAACCTTGAAGATGGCTAAACTGTTATCATTCAAACTTTATGTTTTCATGTAGATTTTGGGACCTCTGTTTGTAAAAACTCTGATGGAATTATGAATGATAACTTATCTTTTTAAAACGTTTCTTTTGAGTGTTTCTATGATTATGTCTGTTGTATTATGAAATTAATACCCTATATTAGCTTCCGTACTATATGTCAAATGGGGATGTCTATAGATTGGTATTCGAGCCCTCAGTATCTAGAGACAAGGTTGAAACCTTATCTATAACTACTTTTCTTTTTCATCCAAAGAATGTCCTTCGTGCCAATACCATCTTCCGAATAGTATGTAAAGTACATAACTATTATTACTATTATACTAAATACTTTTGTTATTTACTACTGGGTTGTAAACAGAGCGTGTTTTCTCCCAGCCACCCCTACTTCAAATATTGAGATGCTTTTTTTTCCTCTAACTTTAAGGTTTCATATATCCCGGCTCTCACCAGACTTATGTCCCAAACTTCACAAGGAAAAATTATTCTAGTCTTCAAATAAACTTCATTTGGTTTAGTTCCGATAGCTTCACTAACTCTTTTACTTTTTCATGATGACCCCTATATGAATGTCATGCATGCATACTATGCTAAAGAATTGCCTATTCCACCACCAACTATTGTGCCTCCATCTTCAATGCTATCTCCAATTTTTAATCCTCAAGAATTCTTTCTTCCTGAGGAATTATTGCCACTTAAGAAACGAGGCCGTGATCGATCATCCTCCTCTACTTCTGCCCTACCTTAAGCATTTGAGATAGGAGAATGCTCTCGTAAGACAAGTCTGGAACGTCACGAGGAGCAAATTGAGGAAATTTTAAATCACCTATCTGAACTCTCTCTCGACCTCATTGAGCACATAGAAGACAAAATAGAAGGTCTCAGAAATGGTCGATGATCATACAAGTTTTTGACATTCTGGAAGTTGAAACTCGAGAGTCTCGTACTCAAATTGCTAAACTTCAAAGGAAGCAAATGGGAAATAACAACAAGATTGCTCTGGCTCGCTTCAGGATTGCTAATCTAGAACAAATTATTAAGGAGATCCAAGTTCGTCACCAAGCCGATAAGGAAAGTCTTGTTGGGAATTCACTTTTACGTGACGACATTACAGAATTACCATAGTTTATCATAGTCACATACGCGAGGACTAGAATAGGCAACTATGTATAGTTTAGAGGCGTATGAGCTATAAATACCCCCTCTATGGCTTCCATAGAGGGGTTGAGTCATTTGGCATAGTCAAGTCATTTGTATCCTTCATCCATTTTCCATATAATAACACAACTCCATCTTCCATCATACTCTTCTCTCTCTAGAAATGGCTATCATGTGGTTTGACTCACCAAGACCACCGGATTATAGTTTTAGTGAACTCTTCCAACACCGTTCTTCCAACATTAGCGCAAGCTTAAGTCACAAGAACGGAAAATTCTACTTCAGTTTCAAGTTTGGTATATCTGGTTTACTTCATAAGTGGTTACTTCAAAAAGCCTACAAGACGGTTGGTTAAATGATAGCCAGAGAGAGGTTATGAGTAGAGATTTGATCAGCAATTGATTCTCACGGGTTAGATCTGAGCTAATTTATTCCTCACACAAGTACTCAGTAAATGCCAGTCCAAGGTATGCTGTTCCGACGTGTCGCAAACCAGCAAGGGGGAAGGAGAGATTTATACCCTCTGAGTCCTTTGCGAAGGAGAAGATTCACCCTTGAGCCTATGCCTTTCTTGATTCTTGAAAGCTTGACATGGGAGCATTCTTTCTTGAATTTTTAAAGTTAGGTCATGCGGGAAGACAATTTGTCCTAAACCGCAGAGATTTCAGCACTTTAAAACTATGGCTTTTGGGTGCATTTCTTCAGACACATAGGGGAAGTGATACCTTGAGAACTTTTGTATGCATCTATTTGACCTTTCCTGGGGGTAAGCGGTGTTGAGAAGAATTATTTATAGCGTAAAGATACGTTGCTGATCAGATAATGCTTACAACCAAACGATCAATCACTAAGCTTATCTTAAAGGAGTAGTAGTAATTTGATGTGCGTATCCTACAAGTTCCGTTGTGACACTTAATATGATTCTAAGCTTGTAGTAAGCTTTGAACTGCTCAAGAAGAGGATTGCTAGTTTGGGGGGAAGCTTTTAAAGCTTCTAAATAAAGAATATGTGGCATGAATTAGGGGGAAGCTGATTCATTGCTAGTTTGGGGGGAAGCTTTTAAAAGCTTCGAAATCAAGATTTTGTGCACGAAATTAGGGAAGCTAATTCAGAAGAAGCTTCTCCTTAACCAGAGTGTTTAGGGTTAACTTCAGTCCGTGCCTATTTTACAGTCTTTCGATATAAACAAACCAAACATTTAAATCTTCATAATCATGGCTAATACCCAAGGGTATTAGCCCTTAATCATTGTAATCAATACAAAAATAATCAATCAACCAAGGTAAACTAACCGAGTTAAATGAATGATACCAAAAATCGTATGATTACTAGAGTACAGGAGATTATAAGGTGTTTCCTATGGAATTAATAGCTTTGCTTGACCTCTTCTGCTCTTCTTGTCTTCTGAAAATTGACTTTTGTGGTTAAGGTATCGAAAATATGATCAAGCACACCTAAAACTCATTTTTAGGTCTTCTATTTATAGTGTCTGGAATTTGGTCGATACGCCGAGGTTAATACGGCGTATTGGAAGTTTCTTGGAGTAGGGACAACGTTCAATATCTTTCAGAATCTTCATATTCTATATCTTGGATACGGCGTATGGAAGTCTTCTGGATACGGAATATAGGTCTTTGTTCTTTTGTGGTTTCTTGTGAAGTGCAGGCACAGATAAGCCATATCTTCCTTGATGTATACGACGTATAGAATGTCAGAATCAGTAATCTTTAGATTTCTTCGTTTAAGCTCCAGAATGCGTACCTTTTAGCTTATCTTCACAAAGTACTCTATAATTACTGCAAATCTCAAATATAAACGATTAAGTAACAGTTCTTGCAATAATTATATAAAATGGGTAGAAAAGATAGGATAAATGATGCTATAAAAGTGACATTATTTGATGTCATAAAATACCCCCCACTTGAATCCTACTTGTCCTCAAGTAGCCTTTAGAAATTTATGAAAATGTATCCCTAAAGATTTTTCCATTAAGCATTTATTCGTATAATTACTAGTACACAACCCAACATCTCACAAAATAAGAAGATGAAATCACTCAAATCACTCAACTAATCTATGTGGTAACATGTAACTAATTCGCTCAATTGCTAGGTCGTGACGAGTATTCTATCATAAGCTTAGAAAGGATACACATCTCACCACTAAAGCTAAGGAGTATTGTTCCAAAGCTTACTAACAATTTCCATACGATTTTGTTTCACTTTAAACTAAAATATAAGGGTTGTTATATATAGTCTCGCATCTTGACGACGTCGACTTGTTTAATCTTGATGCGTCAGCCCGCGAATCTCTTAGGCTTCTTCATGCGGCTTCTTTGACCCACAAAGTTAGTGACTCTGTTCACTTTGATAACAATGTCGGCGTCAGAGGGAAATAATGACGCCGTTATCCTTGCACCTGTTAACAAGCTTGATCAAACTTCCGTAGGGTTGCCTTCTTGTCCCGTTTCTTCCCAAATTGAGTCCAAGTCACGTGTATTTACTTAAAAGGCTCCTCAAATGCTAAAGCAACAAAAATAAATGATTGAGCATAATAAATGGGGATATTTGCATAATTTTGGGGGTTAAATGACCCTGAAAAGTGTATAAAATGACACCTCATCAAATACCCCTACACTTGGGATTTGCTTTTCCTTAAGCAAATGGTCTTTTCTAGCTAATAAATAGCAAAGTTGGGGGCATTTAACCTACTCAATAAATATAATTTACGGCACGACCGGATAGACCTTGTAATTAAAAGCACAGAAATTATATACTAGCACCTCACATAAGTGTTTGGATTCTCTTTTTCTCTCGGTGTAATAATGAATTATAACATGTATAAAAATAGAAGAAATAAACACTCATTACCTATCATAGTATATAAATTACCATAGGCTTGATAAAGGATCAAAACCTCTATCGCTTTGGCGTAAGCACTAGGAATTACTATCAAAGAGGTCTTCAATGGGTTGTGATGTTTAGGTGTAGGGTAAAGGAAATACGGTAGGGGGATATGGGGGAATTTTGACTGGTGGCAAGCTAATTATCTACAAGAATACATGTAAAAGGCGTTGCTAAGCCAAGACACGACGAAACTAGGACAAATATACACAACTCTACATCAAACTCTTTCTTTTTATTTTCTTGACTCTTTCTTCAACATAAATAATAACAAGATGGCAAGCCGTATTTTCTAACATATTTATTTGCTTTTTCATTTTTTTTCATTTTTTATGCACTTTTTCCCTGGCATCTGTTAAAACATAAATAAAAGTACTTGACTTGGGGTTTATAATTGCACCCCTACACTTGGGCTTTAAGATAACTCGATAATAAACTAACTAATGATCCAAATTGAGAAGGATCAATAAACATGGAGTGTATTAGACAAATATGATGGTAATGACTTAACTTTTCTTCCCCATTTCTCCATATAATAAAAACTACCATGAATCTTAATCGTCCCAAAACTGTATACACTAACAATGACTTGACTTAGCAACAATGTAATCAAGTAAACAATTAACTAGTGTTTAACAAATGTGATAACAGTAATGTACTAAAATAAGTACATACAAGGAAGGCTAAGGCGATGTGGGTATAACATTTTGGTGAGGTGTAAACAAATTTCAACTACTAAATATTCTAGAATAGTCTATTCAGGAATTTCTTAATCCAAAGAAATCCCCTTTTGGTCGTTCCAAAATACTTAATAGAAGAAAACGAAAAGGGTAGGCTCAGAGAGGTGTACTAGGGGTATCTCACACTAAAAATTTGTGCAAAGCAAGTGTGTGGGGATAGTTACATGATCGAGGAGATCATCATAACCATAACAAATATAGGCTAAAAAAGAGGTTTATCCTAATGCCTCTTATCACTTAGTAAATTCTAATCACACGAATACGATCTCACTAGCAATCTCAGGATGCATCGCTAAAGCAAGTTCTAAAATTTATTATACTACAAGTACACTCTCATAAGCATTAAAAATGAATTCTTCCACCCCAAAAATGTGAGACGCTTCTAATACTATAGTTTCACCGATATATGGCCCAGAAAATTAAAATTGCATGAATTACCGTCCTAAACTATGTTTCGGTATATTACTCATCCTTTTAAGAACAAAGCAAATGCAATTGAAGGAATAGTTCCTAAGGATTTTATTTCTCCCTACACTTATTTTGAACATTGTCCACAATGTTTTATGAGTACCCGAAACACAAATAAAGGGAAAATAAGAAAAGCAAGAGAAACTAATACTCCCTTAGTTTTGCTCAATAATGGAGAAGAAGATAATTTCGGATAAATCTTCATCCAAGAATCGTCCAAATGAAAATCAAAAGAGCTTCTGGACTCTCTTCATCTAATATAACTTGAAAATCAAAGACAAAAACAACTATACCAAGCGTAAAATTCGGTAGTAAATGATATATAACCCTTATTAATTAAGTACTAGACTCTACAAAAGCAATAAAAATATAATGTATGTACTAATGTAATTGTGGGTTTCTGCAAAAATTAGGAAAATGAAAAATTATGGAAATTCTACAAAAATAACTTTTCAAAAATTCAAAAAATACAAAATTTCCTGTAACTACAGTGGTGACGCCGTTGGGAATAAATCCTCACGCCTTCTCCACACACTGTGAAGTTTTATTATTTCATTTTTTAGGAAAATATTTCTGCAAAAATAACCCATTAATTATTTCCTAAAGAAATTTCTGCATCATAAAAACGATTAGTACAAACATATGACTCAAAATAAACAAAACATAAAATATGAATTAATCTAAAGGTATTTATTTTATATGTTAGAATTTTTTTTTGGTTCTTAGAAACCATATACCTTCTCCTACACTTATTTCATGTAAAATGCCTTTGGTTGGAATTAAGACGATGTTAAATACAAAACAAAGCATGATCACATATATAATTCAAACATTTAAAAATAAACAATAAAGATAAAAACACATGACACTCCTAAAATGCGGTAAAATAAAAGATTGGGTTGCCTCCCAATAAATAAGAGTTTTTTGTATTTTGGTTCTTTTTTTTAAACTAGACTCGGAGTCACTCCCTTACGTGTCTCCTTCATCACTTAACAATACTACTTTCCACTTGGTGGGTCATTGTTAAGTACTTGGGTCCTAGCTCTAGACATTCTTTATAAAACCCTAATACCTTATTCATCACATAACCTACTACTCTTATTTTTGTCCTCCTCATTCTTAAAGTAGACCAATTGCTTGTGTTCTTTTTACATATTTGACAATGATTTGAATTGCTCTATCTTATAGGGCATCATATAAGCAATTTCATCAGTTCCATTTGTGAACTTTACTATTCCAAATGATGAATCATACGTCATGTTGGATAGTTCAACAAATGGCTTTCCAAGCACCACTTATGACAAGCCAGGATCTATAACCGAACTAATATCCTCTACAATCAAGAAATCCGAAATATAAGTGAAATTTACTACAAAGATGTGCATTCCTCTAACTCTTCTTGTGAAATTATGTATTCCTCTAAGACTCTCAGGATCATCCCTTGGTTTAAGCTGTCTTTTCATGATCCAATTGTATTGCATACGAGTCATGATGTTTATAGGGGAATTAAGATCTATCTAGGCCTTCCAAACATGTACGTGTCCTATGTTGCATGGTATTTTAAGGATCGAAGGGCTTCCTTCTACAATGATTGGGCATCTGATAAACAAAGGCGGAATTGGGTTACACAATAAGTACTTATGATATGTTAATTCGCTTCTAGTTGGAAATTTATCAAAGTACTCGACACCTAATTCCTCTTCTTCAACTACATCATCATCCTCCTCTAACTCCTCCTTACTAGAATCATCATACTCCTTAATTAATTCAACAAACATTACATATCTATCATTTTCTTTCTTGTAAACAATTTTTGTATTAGATGATGGGGTGACTAAGTTTATTGATATAAGGAGATTCTTATATCATGGGTTGAGTTGTTAAAATTTTCTATCGATTAGTGAGGTTGGTGATTCCGATGGTGATGGTGGGTTTGTGTTTTCTATAGTGAAGACTTGGTTACTAAAAAAAATTACAAGCAAACACACAAAGAAAAGTTAGACTACGAGAAAGCTAATTGACAAGAAAATAAAATCTCACTTGATAGGAATCGAGTGTATAGACCTAAGCTAGATAGAATCTGAAACCTAGACTATTCCTCAGCAGCGGCGCCAAAAACTTGATATAGTGGGTTGCAACGCAGAAGTTTTACAACCCACCTATGAAAAGTACCTAATCGTTGTAGTGTAGTATATATAAGACTCATGGGATTGATCATTCTCTAAGAGAATAGTTTGGGTAGGTTCGAATTGAATGTTCACTAAGGTCTAGAGGTTGGGAGAAGATTATTTTTAGATTTTTATGTTTTTTAGAAAATAAATAAAATCTCGGGTTTGAAAGGGGGTTGATTAAACTAATTAACTACTCCTAATTCTATACTAATTGCAAAATAGTAAAAGTGATGGAAAACTCATATGGTTAAACAAATATGTTTACCCAATCATGCACTACTCCCTAGTTAATCTCTCTCTCTTTATTACTCGTCAACCTCGTTAATGTAATGTGTAAGTATTAAATACTTAATTCGGAATCCACCCAAATGGCAATGTAGTATGAAGACTATTGTTTATTGGGTATCCTTAATCTATTTTCGCGTTTTCCTACTGTTATACTATTGTAATTTCTTATGGCAGTTTTTTAAGCTTAATGCGCACACCATTATCAAGAAGCATAATCAAAGAGATAATAGACTAAGTTTTATGCAAATTCATAAAGCCAACATTAAATTAGATTTAGCCAGCATGTTAATTGAAATGCGGAAAAAAATTAATTAATCAACAACACATAGACATATCTGAATGATTAAAAGGATAAAGAACTTCACTCAACTAAGCTTGAGTTTGATGTGGATCTAAGGGTTTTAGAGATGCCCCTAAAATGTCCCCTAAATCGTGTCTCTCGTAGTTTCTCTTGTTCCCTCTAGGACTAGGTGTGTTTTGCCTATTTTTATCAACTAATGTTTTCCTAGGAGATTTTACTTGCTTAGTATACTTAACAAAGTTTATCTTAGTAAAACTAGGTTTATTAAACAACTCAACTGTATTAACCTTAGACACATTTTCTTCATCACTATCAAATACCTAATCCTCAATAATTGGGGCTTCATTTTCTTTCCTAACAGTCTTAGGTTCATTAGTCTCAACAGTAGGCTTTTCAACTACAAATTCACTAACAGACTCATTCACATCAACAAAATCATCTAGACTAGGATAAACTAAATCAGATTTTAGTGGCATAAAATTCCTAGTATAGGGAGGTGGGACAACATTATACCCTAATCCGGTTTTATACTTATCTATTATCTGTCTGTCTAGAAGTTTACTTAGGTTTTTTGATGAATTTTCAAATTTTTGTACTGTAAGTTGAACCTCGTCTTTTTCTTTTATAGCTAATTCTAACTTCCTTTTAAGCTCTGTAATATCTAAATCCCTTAAATAGATTTCACATTTTAAGAGTTTTATATCTTCCGCATACATAGATTCTACATATTCTAAACCAGTTTTATAAGAGACAACACTTATCCTAGTTGTTCTTAAGTCTTTAACTAATTGTTCATTTTGTTCTTTTAGATCTTTTACACATTCTAAACAAGATAAATAACAATTTGAGTCATTAGATACCTCAGAGTTTGTAGAAAAACTAGAACTTGTTGAAGAATAAGCCATGAGAGCAAAATTGGTTGGACCTTCTTCTGCTTGGTCACTCCAATCATAGCTAAAGCCATCACACTGAGATACTAGGGCATTTGAAGTAGTTTCCTCAACTGGCACAGTCCTTTTGGTAGGCTCCTTGTTCCTGCTGTCTTGATTCCCGGGTGTCCTGCACTCCCTTGCAAAGTGTCCTCTCTTGTGGCAATTGAAACACTCTACTTTGGACTTGTCAAACCCAATTCTTTCTTTGTTGTCCATATCCAGCTTCCTTCCAGTATTCTTCAGGAATCTTCTTGCCCTCATAGTCAGCATATAAATGTTTCACCTCAAGTCTATCTCTTTTAGATCATTAGGATGGATTTGTTGTAGATCTTCATTATCGAGCTATGGAATACTTGGTTGGATAGCAAAGAAGGAATAAATCACAGCATCACTCAAAATTTCAATAGTTGTTGAGCTTTCAGCAGCATCTTGAGTGCTAGCAGTATTAACACCCTAAGTAGTATTAACTGCTCTAGTTGCACTGTTAGTGTTGGTGAGGACAGAAAGGCTACATTGTGTAAGTTTGTGGTTGAGCTAGATGTCCCTTTGACCTCTGATTCATAAGCCTTCAGGTTGTTAAAGAGGTCATCCAAACTCAATGTCTCAATCTCTGGTTTGTTCCTCTACATAATAGTATGCATAGTCCATTCTTGTGATAAACTTCTCAAGAACTTTTGATTGATGTCTTCTTGAGGGATGACTTCACCATGCATCTCCAGTTGACTATTTAGCTTTTGAAGCCTTTCATAGGTTTGCTCAATCACTTCTGTTCTGGATGCAGCAAAGTTTTCATACTGCTACCTCAGAAGATTTTTTGAGTTTTCTTTGTAGCAGTATTACCTTCAAATCTGTTCTCAATAGCCTGCATCAGTGTCTTAGCATCCTTGTATGAGTTGAACTTAAATTGATGCTCATTAGGTAAGGTCATCAACAAAGTTCTTGTTGCCTTCAACTCTGCCCTTCTTTATGCCTTCTTTTCCACACTTGTAGGAGGGATAACAATCTCCTTACCATCAACAGTTTTTGTTACTATGGGAGCATTACCATTTTCTACGATCTCCCATAGAGTGTAATCAATGCACTATAGGTACTGTTCTCTCATCATCTTCCATAGATCATACTCACCAGGTTGGAGAATGGGTAGCTTGATGGTTTGAGTAGATTGAGAGTCCATTGCTTCTTGAAAAAATAGATCTTGTGTGTAGTAAAGTTTCTTCTTATTCAAAGCTTCTCATAAGCTCTGATACCACTAGTTGATCCCACTTGAATGGATCTTGAATTCCTTAGCTTATGTAAGGCTAAGTTGAATTAAATAAATTTAAACCAACTATGATAGAAACTTTGATTGTAAATATCAAAGACTATGCGGAATCTAGTCAATGATACTAAGAAGAATTTTAATGAAATAGTAATGAATAAAATTAATAACAAACAGTTTACCAAACTTTCAGCCTCAATATAATACGAACACTCTTAATAGTGTTAGGGTTTACAAAACCTTGAAGCTACAAAAAGATTGACAGAACAATGAAAAGGGTTATATCTATCTCTATGCCCTAGGACCTCCTTTTATACACTAAGGAGTCCTAATTGATTTACAATATATTACAAAAATTTAGAATATTCACTAAGATCCTTTCTATAGATAACTCATACTTATCATGTAAGTATTCTTGATCTCCAATCAATCTTTATCTTTTCAGCAGTCTTAATCCTCGAGCAGTTGTAACCTTTCAACAGTTGTAACTTTATACCAGTAGCATTAACTATGAATAAGCAGTTGTAACTTTGTACCAGCAGCACTAACTAAGTACAAGCAGCATTAACTACTTAGAATATTTTCTTTATTCTTCATCAGCAGTACTAAGTTACACTAGCAGTATTAACTTTACTCTAGCAGTACTATCTTTACTAACAGTAGTAACTAACAACACTAATATACACTAGCAGTAGTAACTTACACTAGCAGTAGTAACTAGCAGTACTAACTACTTAGCATATTTTTCATAAAGATTACTAACATGATTAATTTATGCTTAGTAGTACTAACACACACCTAAGCAATAATAACTCTAAGATCATCATGAAGTCTTTTAATTCCAACACCCTACTCCACTCACCGAGCACCAAACTTAAGATTTCTCTTCACTATGTCAACAAACTCCCTTTAGGCGGAGAAAACCATACACGACTTTGCTTACACCAATTTCTAACACTAAGTGAAATGTCGAGTTTTAATGCTAGCTAGAACCAATCTATCACGACTAACCACACTACTTCACAACAACTCATAACTTTGCTTCACTTCACGACTTGTCTTCGCTTTACTACTTATCTTTACTTCACAACTTCTCTTCTCTTCACAACCAAGACACTACTACGATCACACCAATCTAACACTACTTACAAAGATCATCCCGATCTAACTATACTTACAATAATCACCACAATCTACTTAATATACACAACTACAACACACACCTTCACAATATACACAAATGATTGAAAAGATCTAACACAACTTCACAATAACACCAACTAAACTATAACACTTCTTGACTTGATGATAAGAAGTATTATTCTCTTTCACTTGAGGAATTAAGCTTTATGATTAAATGATCAAAGGAAAGAAAGGTGAGTATAAACTGATTTAGAACAGAAAGAAAGTGTGTGCAAAAGGTGAGAAATCAGTGGGGAATAGTCCAGTATTTATAGGTCAGGTGAGCTGGATTTTTATCTGGGCGGTCCCCTTAATTGGGTAGAAAATTTGAATTCCAAATATTTATTTGAATAAAATATTTCTTTTAAATCTAAAAATGTTTTTGTGAAAGATATAAAAATGTTTGTGACATTTTTATAAAAAGTGTGAGGTTAAATAAAAAATCCTTTGATCATGAAATGCATTAAGCATTTGTTTATTCATACCTTTAAGTGATTAAATTTTCGAAATGAAAATTTACTACTAATTACTTGTTTACATTTAATTTTTCATTAATCGTTTTTACATTTTGTGATTATGAAAACGTAGAGAGATCAAAAAATATTAATAACGTTTTTAGGCATTATTTCTATCAACAATCTCCTCCTTTTTGATGATTACAAAATCTAAACTCATTAAATGAAAAATTAGTTTTAAACAAGTATTTAGTGAGTTTATTTCTATTTTCCCCCTTTTTGTAGAATCAAAAAGGCTTCGTCGATGAATATTAGTAGAATCGACGGAAAAAAAAATGCTCCCCATTGATGTGTACTCCCCTCGTTCGAGGGCACCAAGGAATCGAGTTATGGTAACTTTGCTACAAAAACAAGCTAGAAGAACCACACTAATTTTCTAACATATGGAGCAAAGAAAGGAAAAATAACATGCATACATTAGATTTAAGCAAAAACAAATGCATACTTGCAAACATTATCAAAGACCATTCATTTAAATAAAACTTGTATATACAACACAATCATACATGCATAAAATAGAAATAATATGCTTGAAGCATATTGGTACATCATTCATAAAAATTAAAGTACAAATGCCCTAAAATTCTAGATTCCCATAGGACTTGCTTGCAAAAGGTTTGGTTGGCAATTATTTGAAAATGAGCAACTAAGCATAGAGTATGTTTAGTTTGGAGAGATTGATGGTGGTGGAGTGTTGGAAAAGGGAGGTTGTGAGAGCATGTGTTCAATGTAGGAGAAAATATATTGGAGTTCATCTCTCAATCCAAATATGAGAGTACGATCGTGAATGCAACACAAACATGAATCTCCATGTGCCTCAAGAAGGTTCCAAGGAATAGGATGACCAAAGATAGGTGGAGAGGGTGATGGAGTATCAAATTAAACATCAAGTAGGGTAATTGCTGAAAGGGTAAGAGTCATGTCCATTGATGTATTTTCTTGAGTTGGAGGAGGTGGAGGAACTCTTGGAGGAGGGGATGTTGGTGAGTTCAAGTAACCATTTGTTGATGGTGATGTGGATGAGGTTGGTGATTTGGGTGTGTAGTCAATGGATGATGAGGAAGTTCCTTTGGTTGACGGTGTTTTTGAGGGTGCATTAGGAGCACTAGTATAACAACCAGTCATTTTCATCAAGGTAATTATCTATCTATTAAATTAGATGCACTGTAATATCCATCTATTATATATATACCACCTTTTTACAGGGAAATTTTTTGCTTTATCTCATTATGCAACGTAACTTGCATCTCTAAAGTAAATGAGCTCGCGCAACCTCCACCAATGCCATCTATATCAATGTTTATATCATGTAAACATCCTAATATATCAAGTATATATCTTAATATTATTTTTACCAAGTACATTATCCATTTAACGTACCATTTACAATGTTATATCAAAACAGACTACAGACCTTTATCCGTTTACATTTTATATCAAAACTCCTAATTTATGCAATATATACATATAAAATGAATGGGCATAACCCTTCAGCATGTGTACAAGTTGTTACATTGCACAAACATTTTGATATATTAATTTCCCTTCCAAAGTCAATTGTACAAATATTTAAGCTCAATGTATAAAGTAATTTAGCAAGCAAACCAAATAGGTCATTTTACCTCCTAATCACTTAGTTTCTTACCACCACTCTAGCACAAGGAACAAGCACTTAATGCTGCTTTCTAAAACCCTAAACTAAATACCCTAATTAATCTGTAAAGCCCTAATTAAAACCTAAACCCGAACGAAACCCTAAAACCTCATTTCATTTTTAAACCTAAAATTAAACCCTAAACCTTAATCCTAATTCTTAACCTAATCCTAAACTTATCCTGACTATTAAACCATAACATAAACCCTAACCCGTACTCGAATTTAAACCCTAATTTCTAAGCCGAAACCAAAACTAAACCGACACCCCTTTTATTTATTTTTGGGACCCCTTTTTAACCAAAATCCTAGTCATTCTAGACCTTCTATGACCCTCACCACCATGTCACCAAGCAAGCAACCAAGCACCTCCATCACCACCCTTGGCCACCAAGTTAGTCTTCACCTTCTTGTAGCCGAACCACCCTTCTAAACACCCCACACCTTGCTTAGCTTTTTTCTAGCGATTACCTATCAGAGTTATAGCATTCATAGTTTTCTACTCTAACCATACCTTCGGCAAGCTACTCTAAGAAACTTGGGCACCAAGTTGGTTTCACCCCTATATAAGCCTGAAAATACCACACCCTTTCATTTCATCCTTCAAACTCAAACACAAACACTCAAATGGAGTTCTAGCCATTCCCTAACAGTAGTAGAAAATCTAGAAAAGCCCCAAGATTAGAATTGAAGCCAAGAACCAAGAGAAAGAAGCCCTTGAAGTTGTTTTCTAGGCGTACGAACCTAAAACCTTTTTGGACCCATTTAAGTCAAGTAGTTATAATCTTTTTTCAATAAGCTCAATATTAGCGTTTAGATCTTTCTTCATCAGGTTTGTTAGATCACATATAAACTCTTGTTTGAAGCCTTGAATCCTCAAACCCACGTGTTTTTGACTAAAACCCTAAAAACGACCCGTTTTGATTTTCTAGCTAACGAATCCTTTATCTTTACATTTTTTTACGTTAAAACATCTAATTTTTGCTTATTCTAATAAGCTATAACCTGCAAATATCATTTGGAACCCTAAAATAAGCTTGCATGGCTTTCTGGACTTAATTTGCAAATATTTTCATGCATAGGGGTATATATCGTAAACTTTTCTAAAATTTTATTAACTAGAGGGGATGAAAATGTTCATTTTCCCAAAGTTTATATCTTTTAGGACCTAATTGCCAAGTTTCAAGTTAAGGTTTTTATTATAATATACTTTAGATTTAAAGGACCTTAACTTGTAAAAGTTTTATATCACAATGGTATAGGGTATATATTGCCATTTTTGCAAACTTAAAAATATAAAATATAATATTTTTATATAAATTATAAAAATATATATTAATATTATAAAACTCGATTTTATTAAAACCCGACACATTAATCGTTATTAATCATCGATCGACGCATTATAAAACAATTACGTTATATATTTAACGTAATTTATCATCGACTAACTTTTGAAGAAACTTAAAATTTTATCGTATCACGTTACTAGGGAGCTTCATGTGAGGAGTTTCATTTGGGTATACGTTTTGATGAGTTTGCTGGATTTACGATTTAAAGTGTCCTAGCTCCTCAAACGTTTACTACATGACCTCTGAATTATGATGGCCCGAACAGTGATACAATATTTCCATAAATTAATAAATCAAAGTAATACGTTAAACTTTATAAAGTTTTGAAACATAAACTATCACACTAAGACTTGAGATATTACCCCAGGTTGCGTGACGAGACCGTTACTTTCACTTGATATACTTTTGCCATCAATCAGATTTTCCCTGTTAAGGTGAGTTCATAGCCTCGCATTTTAAATCTTCTAATATTTCATAAACCCGCGAGGGGGATACATGCTATAAACCATGAAGGCAAGTGTTTTTCCAGTTGTATGCTATCCTGATATATTATTGCCTAAATCCTTACTTTGCCATTAAGACCACACTATCATGAACCGTTAATTACTTTTCAGAGTAAGCGTGAATGCTGTAAATAGATCTATTTGGGACTGAACTCCCCCGTTGGTGTACCTATAATTTCTGGTAACCAAACGCACTTCATTAGAATCACTATGCGGGTGTTTGGCAAAGGCACCCGTTGGGGCAACTACTTGTGATTATTGATTATCTCAAGGTCTCGATGTCATGAGCTTAGGGCAATAATACTGTTTTCTATAATAATTGTTCTCATTGCAATTATTACACTTATAGGTGTATAACAACATAACCCACTATTAATTTGTATTCAAACTGTTTAACATAAACCTATGAATTTCACTCAACCATTGTGTTGACCTTTTTAGCATGTTTATCTCAGCTATTTGAGCAACTTATGGCATGGAGTGACACGGACTTGAAGATGGCTAAACTATTATCATACAAACTTTATGTTTTCATGTAGATTTTAGGACCACTGTTTGTAAAAACTCTAATGAAATAATGAATGATAACTTATCTTTTAAAAACGTCTCTTTTGATTCGTTTTCTATGATTATGACTGTTGTACTATGAAATAATACCCCATTTTAGCTTTCGCTGCTATATAAGTCAAAATGGGGGCGTTATAGATTGGTATCAAGAACCATGGTTATAGAGAACAAGGTTAAAACCTTAACTATAACTACTTTTTTTCCATCCAAAAAAGTCCTCCGTGCCACTTTATCTCCCGAATAGTATGTAAAGATACATAACTATTATACTATTATATAAATAACTTATGTTATTTACCGTTGGGTTGTTAACAGAGTGATGTCTTCTCCCAGCCACCCTACTTCCGATATTGAGGATGCTTTTTCCTCCAACTTTCCTGACTATATCCCGGCTTCACTAGACTATGTCCCAGCTTCACCAGGAAAAACTCATTCTAGCTCTTCAAATAACTCATTTGGTTTAGTTCCGATAGCTTCACCAACTTTTTCACTTTTTCATGATGACCCCTATATGAAGGTCATGCATGCATACTATGCTAAAGAATCACCTATTCCACCGCCAACTATTGTGCCTCCATCTTTAATGTTATCTCCGATGTTTAATCCTCAAGAATTCTTTCTTCCTGGGGAATTATTGCCACTTAAGAAACGAGGTCGTGACCGATCATCCTCCTCTACTTCTGCCCTACCTCAAGAATTTAAGATAGGAGAAAGCTCTCGTAAGATAAGTCTGGAATGTCATGAGGGGCAAATTAAGGAAATTTTGAATCATCTAGATGAACTCTCTCTCGACCGCATTGAGCACATAGAAGACAAAATAAAAGGTCTTGAAAAAGGTCGGGTGATCATACAATAAGATTTTGACAATCTGGAAGCTGAACTCCGAGAATCTCGTACTCAAATTGCTAAACTTCAAAGAAAGCAAATGGGAAATAACATCAAGATTGCTCTGGCTCGCTTTAGGATTGCTAATCTAGAATAAATCATTAAAGATATCCAAGATAGTCACCAAGCAGATAAGGAAAGTCTTCTGGATGCAATCTACGAACACAAGAACAACCAAGAAGGACCATCGGATTACTAGATTAGATACTAGTTATAGCTTTTGATAGAACCTAGCCACATGATGTGTGGTATAAATAACAACACTTGTCAAATTTTGACTATGTACAGTACAAAGGCAAGTCATTCATGATATAATATAATGGTGATCCCGTTTCATATTCATCACGTGTCCTATATTTCAGCTCCGTCTTCATCATTATGAATCTTACTGTGACCCCCAGAAAATAAACTAATAAGTTAGATGCTTGTTAGAATTCATATCAAATAAGTATCTATGATTTTAATATCACTATTGTTAAAAATGCTTAAAGTTCAAAAATAAGCATTTCATTTTAAGACTTGTGATATCATTCTTATTACGTGTTGTCTTATGTTGATAGAATGCCTCCCAAAAGGACATCAACATCTGAAGCACCAGCCATGACTCAAGTTGCCATCAGGAAACTAGTTGCTGACAGTGTTACCGCAGCTTTGGAAGCACAAACCGCTAACATGGCCAATACTGATAATACCACCAGACCAAGAGAAGCTCCTGTAGCAAGAAAATGTAGCTACAAAGAGTTCATGAGCTGCCAACCTATCAACTTCAAAGGTACGGAAGGAGCTGTTGGACTTATCCGCTGGTTTGAGCGAACTGAATCAGTGTTTTCCCGTAGCAACTGTACCGAAGACTGCAAGGTAAAGTTTGCTACTGGTACTTTAACTGAAGAAGCTCTATCCTGGTGGAATTCTTTTGCCCAACCTATTGGGATAGAAGAAGCTTACAAGATTACCTGGGTTGAATTCAAGAAGCTTTTGATAAAGAAGTACTGTCCCCGAACTGAGGTCTAGAAGATGGAAAACGAATTTTACCATTTGACTGTGAAGGGGAATGATCTCAAGGCATATGCGAGAAGATTCCAGGAATTGGCAACCTTATGTCCCACTATGATGCCAGATTCTGAGAAAATGATGAAAGTTTTCATCGGGGGATTGTCTCAAAGTATTGAAGAAAATGTTACCGTCTCTAAACCTCAAACTCTAAAGGAAGCAATTAACATAGCGCAGAGGCTAATGGATCAGGTAACAAAGCACACCCCGGTACAAGTATTAAGTGATCACAAACGAAAGTTTGACGACAAAAGAACTTTCAACAACAACTACCGTAACACCAACACCAACAACCGTTACAAGGGAAGACCCTACATGATGAGGGATAGGAATGCTCACCAAGATCCAAACGTAGTCACATGTATGTTCCTGGAAACCGTCCTTTGTGTAAGAAATGCACTCTGCATCACATAAGACCTTGCTCTGTTAAGTGTAATACTTGCAACAAGGTGGGCCATCTGACCAAGAACTGCAGAAACAAAGGGCCAGCCACTGGAAGTAATATACTACCAGTGACAGTTACTTATCATGCCTGTGGAGAGAAAGGGCATTATGCAAATCAGTGCCGAAAGACCACCAATAATAATGCCTAGGGAAGAGCCTACATGCTGAGGGATAGGAATGCTCACCAAGACCCGAACATAGTCACAGGTATGTTCCTTCTAAACTAACATCTAGCTAGAGTATTATTTGATTCTGGAGCCGATAAAAGTTTTGTATCCATATCTCTTGTCTCTAAGCTAAATATTCCACCCATTACAATAGATACCTTTTACAATATCGAAATGGCTGACAAAAATCTAGTAAGCACAAACACCGTTATTCAGGGTGCAACTCTGACTTTATTAAACCAACCTTTCGAAATTGATCTTATGCCGATCAAACTCGGTAGTTTCGACGTCGTCATTGGTATGGATTGGTTATCCAAGTATCATGCTAGAATTATCTGTGACGAGAAAGTCGTCCACATCCCAATCAACGGTGAAACTTTGATCATCCGAGGTGACCAAAGTAAAACCCGACTAAGTCTCATATCCTGTATAAAAACCAAAAGGTATATATCCTGAGGTTGTCAAGTTTTCGTAATCCAAGTAATGGAAAAGAAGTCAGACGAGAAAAGACTAGAAGATATCTAGTAGTCAGAGAATTCCCAGAAGTTTTTCCTAAAGATCTACCTGGCCTTCCTCCTATTCGCCATGTAGAATTCCAAATTGATCTAATTCCAGGAACAACACCTGTATCCCGAGCACCCTATAGATTAGCTCCTTCAGAAATGCAGGAACTATCTAACCAACTTCAAGAGTTATCAGATCGAGGTTTTATCCGACCAAGTACCTCGCCTTAGGGAGCTCTTGTCTTATTTGTCAAAAAGAAAGACGGATCTTTCAGAATGTGTATTGATTACCGGGAGTTGAATAAACTTACCGTAAAGAATCGTTACCCATTACCCAGAATTGATGACTTATTTGACCAACTTCAAGGTTCAAGTGTCTACTCGAAGATTGACTTAAGATCAGGCTATCATAAACTGAGAGTAATGGATGAAGATATTCCCAAGACTGCTTTCAGAACAAGATACGGACATTATGAATTTCTAGTAATGCCATTTGGTTTAACTAACGCACCTGCTGTATTCATGGATCTCATGAACCGTGTGTGTAAACTATACTTGGACAAATTCGTAATAGTGTTCATCGATGATATTCTCATTTACTCTCGTAACAAAGAAGAGCACGCAAATCATTTGAGAATAATCTTAGAAATATTCAAGAAAGAGAAATTGTATGCCAAGTTCTCCAAGTGTGATTTCTGGATTCGTATCGTGCAATTTCTTGGACACTTAATTGATAGTCAAGGACTTCATGTTGACCCCGCCAAGATTGAAGCAGTTAAGAATTGGAAATCTCCTACTACACCCACAGAAATACGTTAATTCTTAGGACTTTCCGGCTATTATCGGATATTTATCAAAGATTTCTCAAAGATTGCAAAGTCTTTGATTGAATTAACCCAGAAAAACAAGAAGTATATCTGGGGAGAAAATTAAGAGTTAGCCTTCCAACTGCTAAAATAGAAGCTATGTGAAGCTCCAATCTTAGCATTACTAGAAGAAAATGACGATTTTGTTGTTTATTGTGATCAAGGTCTGGGAGCGGTGTTAATGCAAAGAGAGAAGGTTATTACATATGCATCCGGACAACTTAAGCCTAATGAAGAAAACTATACCACTCATGATCTCGAATTAGGAGTAGTAGTGTTCGCTCTTAAATTTTAGAGATACTATCTGTATGGCACTAAATGTACCGTGTTCACTGATCATAAAAGTCTTCAGCATATCCTTGATCAGAAAGAGTTGAACATGAGACAACGCCGTTGGCTAGAATTGCTTACAGATTACGATTGTGAAATTCGCTACCATCCTGGAAAGGCAAATGTCGTAGCAGATGCCTTAAGCCGGAAGGAACGAATCAAATCACTCCGAGTTAGATCATTAGTTATGACCATTCATCCAAAATTACCATCACAAATTCTCAAAGTTCAAACTAAAGTACTCAAAGAAGAAAACATCAAGGCTGAAAACTTACGAGGAATTGACAAAGCATTTGAAATACGTCCTGATGGAACTCGTTGTATTAAATACCGAAGCTGGTACCCACTTTTTGGAAATCTGAGAGACTTAATCATGCATGAGTCCTATAAATCAAAGTATTCCATTCACCCAGGTTCTGACAAGATGTATCAGGATCTAAATAAACTCTGTTGGTGGCCTAACATGAAGGCAATCATCGCTGAATATGTTGGCAAATGTTTGACATGTTCTAGAGTTAAGGCAGAATGTCAGAAGCCATCCGTCTTACTGGTACAACCAGAGATTCCTATGTGAAAGTGGGAGAGAATAACAATGGATTTCATCACAAAGCTACCCAAAACCTCAAACGGACATGACACAATCTGGGTCATTGTCGATCGTCTTACCAAATCCATATATTTCATCCCTACCCTAGAGATAGATAGTATGGAAACCCTTACAAGGTTATACATAAAAGAAATAGTCTCTCGACATAGAGTGCCAATATCTATCATCTCAGATCGTAATAGTCATTTCACATCCAGATTCTGGCAATCATTACAGGGTGCTTTGAGTACTCAATTAGACATGAGTATAGCTTATCATCCTGAAACCGATGGACAAAGTAAAATGACCATCCAAACACTTACAGACATGCTTTAAGCCTGTGTTATAGATTTTGGAAAAGGATGGGAAAAACACTTACCATTAGTAGAATTTTCTTACAATAACAGTTACCATAAACAACTGGCTGCAAAAAGGACATCAAACAAAGTTGTTAAGATCATCTGCTTTTAGGCAATACCTGAGGATACCATCCTCAAGTTTTACATTGTTGCAGATGATAAATCTTCTGGGAAGTATCAATCTAGGTTTGGAGGTTATTGAGAAGCCAAGAAGATGTTAAAAATTGTTCTAAAACATCAGTTTGAAAACTTTTCTACTGCATCAAATGAAAGTCTAGACAAGGCTTATGATAGGTTCCAAAAACTCATAAGTTAATTGGAGGTTCATGGTGCTCCAATATCAAAGGAAGATATCAACCAGAAGTTCCTAAGAAGTCTTCCTCTTTCATGGAATCAAATTTCTCTAATCATGAGAAATAAGCCAGACATTGTGAGATTTGATATTGTGACTTACAACATATCTTAGGGTCTATGAAGATGAGATGAAAAGGTCTTCAAGTTCCACTTCTACTTCTCAGAACTTGGCATTTCTTTCTTCTAAGAACACTAGCAGTACCAATGAAGTTAGTACTACCAGTGGAGATTTTGGGGTTAGTACTGCTGGAGGAATTAGTCAAGTTTCATCCACCCCATGTGCTTATGATGTAGCGTGCTCTTTCTTTGCATAACCAACAACCAGTCCTCAACTTGAAAATGAGGATTTTTAGCAGATTGATGAAGATGACTTAGAAGAATTGGATCTTAGATGGCAGGTGGCTATGTTGACTGTCAGAGTGAGGAAATTCATTTTGAAGATAGGAAGGAACATGGATTTTAAAGAAAAATGACCTGTTTCACTTGATAAATCAAAAATTAAGTGCTACAATTGTCACAGAAAAAGGAATTTGGCTAGGGAATGCAGATCTGGAAAGAATCAAGGGAGAAGATCTTATGGTGACAATGTCAGGAGCAATGCACCAACAAATAAATCTTCATCACAGGCACTGGTGGCTCAAGATGGTCTAGGAGGTTATGACTGGAGTAATGATTTTGAAGTAGAACCAGTCAACTATGCTTTAATGGCAATCTCTTCTTCAAGCTCATCAAGTTCTTCTGATAATGAGGTACAAAAATGTTCTAAACAATGTCTTGAATCTTTTAAAACTCTTCAAAAGAATTATGATAGTGAAAGAGAAAAGCATAGCAAAGCCAGATTAGAAATTCAAGGTTATGAGTTAGCTTTAGAGTCACTAGAATCTAGGATACTTGTACATGAAAAGAATGAACTGGCTTGGGGAGAAAAATATGAGTTTCAAAACTATGAGCTTAAATGTAGAGAAATAAAAATTAATAACCTTAACTTGGAATTAGAGAAAGTTGTTAAGGAAAGAGATGATTTGAAACTAAAAATAGAAAAATGGGAAGAATCATCCAAGAATCTTGATGAATTACTCAACAATCAAATGAGTGCTAGAGATAAAACTGGTTTAGGATATGGTATACAATTGAATGAAATGAGTAAAAATTCTGGAAATTGATAGTGAGTTTTCTGTTTGAGGTGTTTTGATGTTCAGATCAAGGGCTGAAGAGAACACACAGCAATGATAGGTTATCTAAAGAAGATGGGTTTCTGTTGTTCCCTCCTATAATAGGGAACTTCTTAACGACAAGAGCTGACATATCATTTGCAGGTTTTGATGAATACTGCCATAAGGAAGATATAATTGATTCAAAAAATAACTGTTCTTAATACTCAACATAAGTGAGACTTAGGTAAAACAAAGAAGCAAATACTCAAAA
Source organism: Tanacetum coccineum (assembly GCA_026074375.1). Lineage (NCBI taxonomy): Eukaryota > Viridiplantae > Streptophyta > Magnoliopsida > Asterales > Asteraceae > Tanacetum > Tanacetum coccineum. Next base: position 11,695 of record BQNB010027338.1, on the reverse strand, counting down.
AGCAAAGACAGTTATGAATTCATTTTTAACGGTATTTAAAGTTATATAAGGTTTGGAACTAGATGATGAGGATGATGTGTCTAAAGTGCAAACAATTGTCTTGTTAAGGATAAATGAGTCTCGATATGTTTTAAACTAGTGTTGATAAAATTAGTCAAACTCTCAGAAACAAGGAAATTAGATGTAAGAAAATAAAAAGCTGCTTTGCCTGTAAAAGTCACTGACCATTTGATTCAAAAGGTGTAATTTTCATGACAAACAGAGTCAAGATACACTAAGCTTGAAATCTGTGATCAATATTGGTTCTAAATGGTGGACAAACAATAGTATGGGTTAATGCTGAAAAAAGGGTGTAAAATCACAATTTTTTCAAATAATTTGATAATACCCTCATTTAAGGAAAGGAACTTTTGTCCCATCAAGACGTACTTAACAAGAACAGGTTTGATTAATTCCTGTTAAGCAAAATGAGACAAAGAGTGTTCACACAATTAGTCACTGCTAGGTCGGTTAGTTTCTGCTAGGTCAGTTTTGTTCTGCTAGGCCTAGATAGTTTTGTTAGTCCATTTGCCCCAAACATAGCTCAAACTAATTGTTGCTATTAGACCAATTTACAAGAATGGACAATCGTAAAGAATCAAGAGGTCAATAATTCACCTATCAGAGGTCTTATTACACTAAACCAGCTTTTAGACCCAAAGACTTAAAACAAGATGTTAAAACTTTTGGGTTTAAAATGTGCCTACTGCTGGGACAAGAGCAGTAGTTAATACTGGTAAGGGTAAGATGGATACTGACCTTAAAAAGTCAAAGTGGATTTGGAGGCCTAAGGGAAATTATTTGGTTTCATGTGTTCCGCAAATGACAGTGGATCATTCATGCTCCAGAAGGTTGAGTATGTTGACCCAACAAGGGGAATCTCAAGTCTGTGATGGACTTGGGTCACTTATAGAGATACTAATTCTCTTAGTTTTTGTGCAGGGCAATCCAGAGATCTTGTTATAGGATCATGCAGTGGTTGCTCTAGCCATATGACTGGAAACAAAGCTTATCTTTCAGACTATGAAAATTTCAATTGAGGCTTTGTTGGTTTTGGAAGTGATCCCAAAGGAGGTAAAATAACGGGTAAAGGTAAAATCAAAACTGCTAATTTAGACTTTTATGATGTTTATTTTGTAGATGAACTTAAGTTTAACCTTTTCTCTGTCTTATAAATGTGTGACAAGAAAAATAGTGTCCTTTTTACTGAGACTGAATGCCTTATCTTGTCTCCTAGCTTTAAACTTCTTAATGAAAGTCAAGTTGTACTTAGAGCTCCTAGAAAGGATGATGTGTACAGCTTAGACTTAAAGAACATTGTTCCTTCTGGAGGTATAACTTGTTTATATATAAATGCAACAACAGATGAGTCTAAATTATGGCACATGAGATTAGGTCATGTGAATTTCAAAAATATAAACAAACTTGTTAAAGGTCACCGAGTTAGAGGTTTACCTTCAAACGTTTTTGTGAATGACCACACTTGTATTGCCTGCAAGAAGGGTAAACAACATAAGGCCCCCTGTAAGGCCAAGTTAGAAAGAATCATCAGAAAGCCCCTAGAATTACTTCATATGGACTTATTTGGACCTGTCTTTATAGAAAGTATTAACAAGAAAAGGTATTGTTTGGTTGTGACTGATGATTTCAGCAGATTTAGTTGGGTATTTTTCATAGCTACCAAGGATGAAACATCTGAAATCCTTTGTAAATTTATCATAGGCTTAGAAAACCAATTGAATCTTAATCTTAAAATCATTAGATGTGATAATGAGACAGAGTTTAAGAACCATACTATGAAAGAATTTTGTGCTAAGAAAGGAGTAAAAAGGGACTTTAGTGTGGCTAGAACTCCACAGCAGAATGGTGTTGCATAAAGGAAAAATAGGACCCTAATTGAGGCAGCTAGAACTATGTTAGCAGACTCACTTTTACCTATCCCATTTTAGGCAGAGGCAGTAAATACTGCCTGCTATGTACTGAATAGGGTATTAGTAACCAAACCTCAAAATAAGACACCTTATGAACTATTAATAGGTAACTCACCTAGTATTCGTTTTATGAGACCTTTTGGGTGCCTCTTAACCATTTTAAACACCTTAGATTCCTTGGGCAATTTTGATGGGAAATCTAATGAATGTTATTTGCTTGGATACTCAACCACTAATAAAGCCTTTAGAGTATACAAAAAAGGACCAAAAGGGTAGAAGAGAATCTGCACATTAATTTTCTTGAAGATCAACCAAATAAGATAGGAACTGGTCCTAATTGGATGTTTGATCTTGACTTTCTAACCAATTCAAGATTCTTATGTTGCAGGTTCATAAGGAAAAAATAAAGGACCTACTCAGGAATACATACTTCTTCCACTACATCCTTATAGGATAAGGATTCCAGTAGAAGATGTTGCTCCAGCTGCATATGTAAAACCTTCTAAAAGTTCTCTTAAATACAATGATGTACAAGATTCAAAAGATGTTGCTGATAAGGAAGGATAACATCAGATGGTAGAAGATGAACAAGTCTTGCACGATTAGCTTGAGAAGATAATTGCTCAAGAAGTGGTTGCTAAAGCTCTGGATGATGCAACAAAACAAGCTTTTGATGAAGACAAGAGGACTATTACATATCAAAAGAGGGCAGCTCTAACTACCAGTATTAACAAACTTAGTACTGGTAGGCCATCTGTCAGTATTGCTACCACACCATATGTTAGTGCTGCTAGTACTCCTACAGGTGCTAATGCTGGTGAATCATCATTAGTCTATCTTGGAGGAAAAATACCTATTGATGCATCTACTCTCCCTAATGCTGATTTACCCATTGATCCAAATATGCCTGCTTTAAAAGATGATTCTGGTGCATTTTCAAATTATGGTATATTCAATGGAGCCTATGATGATGAAAATATAGGTGCAATAGCTGATTTCAACAATATGGATGGCACCATTAATGTCAGTCCTATTCCCACACTCATAATTCATAAGAATCGTCAAAAAGATCAAATTCTAGGAGATCCTAAGTCAGCAGTTCAAACAAGAGGAAAGATTCAAAAGGCTTCTTCAGCACAACAAGCATTGCTGAGCTACATCTCCAAACAGAATATAACTAATCACAAAGATCATCAGAACTATTTGTTAGCATGCTTTCTCTCCTAAGAAGAACCTAAGAATATATCACAAGCCTTACAAGATAAAAGCTAGGTTGAAGCAATGCAAGAGGAATTGTTACAGTTCAAATTAAAGAAGGTTTGGATACTTGTTGATTTGCCATCTGGGAAAAAGGCAATTAGCACAAAATGGGTTTTCAAGAATAAAAAAGATGAGAGAAGTATTGTTGTGAAAAACAAAGCCAAGCTAGTAGCTCAAGGGTTTAGACAGGAGGAAGGAATAGATTATGATGAGGTTTTTGCACCTGTTTCCAGGATAGAGGTAATCAGGTTATTTTTAGCCTTTGCATCATACATGGGATTTACTATCTACCAAATGGATGTTAAAAGTGCATTTCTCTATGGCACTATTGAAGAGGAGGTATATGCACATCAACCTCCAGGCTTTGTTGATCCTACTCATCCAAACAAAGTCTATAAGGTTATGAAATCTCTTTATGGTCTTCATCAAGCCCCTAGAGCTTGGTATGAGACACTTTCTTCTTTTCTGATGGCAAATATTTCAGGAGAGTTACCATAGACAAAACATTGTCTAACAAGAAGAATAAGAGTGACATTATGTTAGTCCAAGTGTATGTAGATGACATTATTTTTGGCTCTACAAAGAAGTCTATGTGTGCAAAGTTTGAAGATTATATGCATAAAAGATTCCAAATGAGCTCCATGGGTGAACTCGCTTTCTTTTTGGGACTTCAAGTGAAGCAACAACCTGATGGAATCTTTATTAGTCAAGACAAGTATGTAGCTGACATCCTTAAGAAGTTTGATTTTTGGTCCATCAAAACAGCTTCTACTCCTGTTGAGTCTAATAAGCCACTGATCAAGGATGAAGATGGTGAAGATGTAGATGTACATGTCTACAGATCTATGATTGGTTCCCTAATGTATTTGACTGCATCAAGGCCAGACATCATGTTTGCTGTTTATTGCATTTGTTGCTAGATTTCTAAGTCACTACAAAATTCACCTCACACTTAAATGCTAAGTAAAAAGGATTTTTTAGGTACCTACAATCATTCAACCCAATTTGGTTTATGGCTACTAGGGAATTCCCATTTTGAACTAGAAGCTTTCTTAGATAGTGACTATGGAGGAGCCAGCCTTGATAGAAAATCAACAATAGGTGGCTGTAAATTTCTTGGTAGAAGATTGATATCTTGGCAATGCAAGAAACAGACTATTATGGCAAATTCTACTACTGAGGCAGAATATGTTGCAGCTGCTAACTATTGTGGGCAAGTACTATGGATACATAATCAGATGATGGATTATGGTTTTAATTTCATGAACACCAAAATCTATATTAATAATGAGAGCACTATAAGTGCTATCAAGAATCCTGTTGCTCATTCTAGGACCAACCATATCGAGATTCGATTTCATTTTATCAGAGATTGCTATGAGAAAAGACTAATAGAAGTTATCAAGATTCATACAGACTCCAATGTTGCAGACCTTCTCACCAAAGGATTTAATGTCACAAGATTTAACTTTTTGGGGGTTAGCATTGGGATGTTAAATTTGTAGCTATATTTGAGGGGAGGTTATATGTACACTAGAGGGTAAATATGATGAATACTTGGTTAATACTGCTGTGCTTAGTTGATACTGTGAGTTACAACTTTGTACTGCTAGTACAAAAGTTAATACTGCTAGTTTCAGTTAGTACTATTGTGTACATATCGATTGGTGTGACTGTTAAAAGCTTTCTGAAAGGAGAAATATGATGGTAGAGTGTTCTTTCAGTGTTGGTTGTAAACCACACAACAAATGGTCATCAGTTCACCATGTCTAACAGACATTAAAAACTGACAAGTCCAAAGCAAACGACCTTGGTAAAGACATCTCAAATCCGTTGATGGTTGATAGTTTACCAAAAACTATATGGTTATCAATGCACCATGTTATTACAATGAATCATTGGCTAGTCCAAAGGAAACGGCTTTGGTAAAGACTTCCCAAATCCGTTTATGGCTGGTAGTTTTCCAAAAACTATAAAACAGTCCAATGACCCACCTTTCTCAAGAGGTTACACACTTGGAAGTGGGGAGGACAGTTTAGAACTTAAGGAATTGATGGTATACTATACCCAATTTGTCTGTTTTGTGAGGAAAACGAATAGAGAGATTTAGTGAGTTCAAAAACAGAAAGAGAGTTGTGTGTGAAAAACAGAATTGAGTGTTTGGTGAGAAAAAGAATTGAGAGATATTTTGTGAGTTTAAAAACAGAATGGAGTGTATTTGAGATCTACACTTGGGCTGAATATCTTTGATGGATCAGGTTTGGAGTTAATACTGCTTGGTACCACAGCTTAGGTACTGTCAGTCACTCCATCACCTCCATACCCGTTAAGTTTCATACTCTAGGGCAAGTTTTACTTACTGTTGGATGAAGTTTGTACTGTTTAGACCCTTAAACTTAGTTTGCTCGACCAATATTCAGTTACTGCTAAGTGATCGTTAGTACTATTTGAGTCCTAACAGATTTTCCTCAATCAAAGAGCCATTGAGATATTTCTGCCACATCTATAGCTTATAGGGTTTGACTAATTGGAGACTTCTTGATTTATCTATGACTTAAACGATTTCTTCAAGATAAGTACAACTCTTTTACAGTCGGTGAACACATACTCTTTTAAACCTCACTTATAATTCAATTCACTCTACCAGCACCTTACACTTTATCACACGAACTAATCCCACCTCATTCATTATCTTCTCATTCGTCAAATGGCACAGCTGGAATTTTGCGACAAGCATAATATGGTCGCATATTTGGTTAAATACGAAAGTAGTGAGGTTTTTGATGAAATCATTGATTTTCTTACTTTAAGTCATATCTGCTATGCTCTTACTGAAAATCTCATCATTTTTGTGTCCCTTATTGAACAATTTTGGGAAACTGCTGCTTTGAGCACTAATGAGGAAGGACTTCAAGCTATTTCTACAACTATTGATGTATATGAAAAGCTCATAACTGAAGATTCTTTGAGAAGACATTTGAAGTTAGACGATGCAGAAGGCATTTCTTCACTCTCCAATGAAGAAATATTTGAGCACTTGGCTCATATGGGGTATGTGACAAATTCTGAAAGTCTTACATTCTTTACAGGTCATTTCTTACCCCAATGGAAATCCTTTATCCACACAATTCTACATTGTCTGAGCTCCAAGAAGACTGCATAGGATCAATTAAGTAGCAACATTGCTATAGCACTCATCTTGGATAGCCCACACAAATTCTTATTGTATCCCAAGTTTATTTAACTCCTTCTTAACAAACAACAAAGGTTACTCGTACCTCATACTAGAACTTATCCCACTATAATTTACAAATATCTATTTAGTAATTGAGGAGATGCCTTAAGCGGGGGGTATTCAGGGGTAGTGACACCATTGTTTAAGAATATGTTGGTACAAGCATACGATGAAGAGCAACTGGAATCACCCTCAAGGATCACATCTTCACCATTACTTTCTCAACAACCCACTCAATCATCACCTTCAACAGAACCAATTCAAACTACCCATGAGACAAAGGAGACTGCTTCTATGCCCCATGATTCACCTCTCCATGCTGTTCACTCACATGGAAGTGCTGAGGGTAGTGTGCAACAACATAATTTGACAGATTTGGTTAACAAATTGAATAACTAGATTGATGGATTGGAGAAGGACTTGCAGCAGACTAAGAAGACTTATAGTACTGCTCTCACAAAGTTAGTACTTAGAGTAAAGAAACTGGTGTTCGACATGGTAGTCTGGCCAAGGCCAAGAAGAAAGGCATTGGGATTGTTCTTTCTAATGATGAAGAGATTGCAGAGGATTCTTTCAACCAGGGGAGGAAGATTTCTCAAATTGATGAAGATCCAACAATTTCTCTAGTATAAGAGAAGCCTAGTGATGAAACTAAAGTACTTGTACAAGAAGTGACTCCCAATGAAATTATTGAAGAACATGGAAGTTATGAGAAAGGTGAAATAGAGATTAGTACTGCTAGCATACAAGTTAGTACTACTAGTCCTCCAAAGGGTAGTACTGATGTACCTCATGTGTATACAAGAAAGAGTGCCAAGGATAAAGGAAAGGCCATAATGGAGGAACCTGCTACTCCAAAGAAGGTTAAGAAAAGAAGTCAAGTGCAGTTGAGTATGGATTGAGGGTTAGCTAGGAAAATGGTAAAATAGAGAAGAGAAAGAATTCAAATTTAATGCATAAAGGAAGCAAGAGCTTTGTTACAAGAAGAAGAAGAAAGAAGATGAAAGATCTTAATCTGGAAGCTAGCTAGGGAATTGCAAGACAACTGGATCAAAGACAAGAGGTTCAACTCAATCCTCACTCAATCTTAGGGTACTTGACTAGAATGATCCAAAGTGATACTAACGATATCATGCTTTGAAAGATAAACCTGTTTCAATAGCTCAAGCAAGAAGGAATATGATAACATACTTGAAGAATCAAGGAGGTTACAAGGAGAGCTACTTCAAGAGAAAGAGCTATAATGACATCAGACTAATTTTTGAAAGGGTATAGGATTATATCAATACTTTTATTCCTATAGGGTCTGAAGTTGACAAAGATACTTCTAAACCAAGTGAAAGAGAAACTTCAAAAACAGTGGAAGAAGGGAAGGTTGAAGAAAAGGATGTGAATCTTGAGCCAGTGTTGATTGAAAAGAAAGCTGTTAGAATTAGAAGAAAAACACTTGCAAGAAGAAGAGCAAGTGATAAACAAGGTCAAGACAGCTCAAAGAGACAAAAGAAAAAGAAAGAATCAGCTGATTATGAGGAAGAAAAAGATAAATTAAGAATATGGTTGACAATAGTTCCAGATGAAGAAGCAATTGTGGATCCAGAAGTCTTGCATACTAAATATCCTATAGTTGACAATGAATCTCAAAGTTTAGGAAATATGCATGTTTACAAGATCATAAGAGTAGATGGAAATACTAGTTATCATAAAACCTTTGAGAGTATGCTGAAAAGTTTTGATAGACAGGACTTAGAGGTTTTACATAGGTTAGTAATGGAAAGATTTCAAGATAACACTCCAGAAGGATACAATTTGATGTTATGGGGTGATCTGAAGATTCTAGTAGATCCTGAGCAAGATGATGACATCTAGAAGAATCAAAACCAATGGAAAATACTTAGTTGGAAGCTGTATGAAAGTTGTAGAGTTCACACACTGATGGTTGATGGTACTTTGATGACCATTCATATGTTTGTAGAGAAAAAAGTATCCACTCACCAAAGAAACACTTCAGAAGATGCTTAATTGGAAATTAGAGGCTGAAGCAGAAAGTTCTATGGCATTTGAGTTATTAAAGTTTATCAGAATAGATTGAGAACAATCAAAAGTGTGTTTGAAAGAATCCTCAGCAAAATAAGAATAGAAGATCTAATCCAGAAGAAACTTAAGATTTAAGAGTAAATCACAAGTTTAGGGGAAGATTGTTAGGATTCTGAAGCTTCTACAAGATAATACTGTTGGCTCAAGATTAATACTGCTAGTGAAGACTTAATGCTGTTAATGAAGATTGAAGAAATGAGTTTAAGTCTTTAGTACTGCTAGCTTTGTAGTTAGTACTGCCAATACAATGTTAGTACTGATGTGTAATAGTTGTGCTGTTAGTTCTAGTATTAGTACTGTTAGGTATATTGTTATTAGTACTACTATAAGATATGCATGAGGAATTAAATTGGAAAAGTTATGCATGATCTGTATACGCTTTTGTAAAGCCCCATTGGATTTCGTTAGTCTATAAAAGGATCCTAGGTCCCATAGCTTAGTAGATATGTTTTACATAGTATCAATAGAGATCATCTAGCAATCATAGTTTTGTAATCTGTAACATAGGCAGATTCAAGTTATAATACAAAGTTCTTTTGTGATTCTTAGTATTGTTCTTCTTAGCATTATTGATTAGTTTTCGCATAATCAACAGTGTTCAAATCAGTGTTTCATTATTGTTGCTTTAGAATTATCTAAAGGAACAAACCTTTTACAAGCTAAAGGTTAAGATCTATTCAGTAAATGATCCAACAATCCAAAATTACCATCACAAATTATCAAAGCTCAAACTGAAGCACTCAGTGAAGAAAACACCAAGGCTAAAAACTTATGAGGAATGACAAAGCATTTGAAATATGTCCTGATTGAACCCGATGTATCAAGAATCGAAGAAGCTATGGTTACCACTTCTTGGTAATCTAGAGAGACTTTAATCATGCATGGAGTCCCTATAATAAAATCATTGTATTCCATTCACCCAGGTTCTGACAAGATTGTATACAGGATCTAATAGAGAAAACTCTATTGGTGGCACCTTATTATAAAGCAATCTTCGCTGTGTATGTTGGTACTTGTAAGTGTTTACATGCTCTAGATTTAAAGCAGAATGTCAAAATGCCATCAGGCTTACTGGTACACAAGAAATTCCTATTGTGGATGTTAGGAGAGAATAACAATGGATTTCATCATCAAAATACCAAAACATCAAACGGACATGACACAATCTGGGTCATTATCGATCGCCTTACCAAATCCACACATTTCATCCCTACCCGAGAGACAGATAGTATGGAAACCCTTACAAGGTTGTACATAAAGGAAATAGTATCCCGACATGGAGTGCCAATATCTATCATCTCAGATCGTGATAATCATTTCACGTCCAAATTCTGGCAATCATTACAAAGTGCTTTAGGTACTAAATTAGACATGAGTACGGCATATCATCCTGAAACTGATGGGCAAAGTGAAAGGACCATCTAAACACTTGAAGACATGCTTCGAGCCTATGTTATAGATTTTGGAAAAGGATGGGAAAAACACTTAACATTAGTAGAATTTTCCTACAATAACATATACCATGCCAGTATTAAGGCAGCACCATTTGAGGCACTTTATGGTCGAAAGTGCAGATCACCTATTTGCTAGGCCAAAGTTGGAGATGTTCAACTTACAAGACCAGAAATAATCCATGAAACCACTAAAAATATAGTGCAAATTTGACAACGCTTGCAAGCTGCAAGAGATCGGCAAAGAAGTTACGCCAATGTAAGGCGAAAGCCTTTAGATTTCAAGTTGGAGATCGTGTTATGTTAAAATTGTCACCTCGTAAATGTGTCATCCCATTCGGAAAACGAGGAAAGCTTAATCCTCGGTACATTAGACCTTTCAGAATCCTTGAACGGATTGGCCCAGTGGCATATAAACTTGAACTTCCTGAAGAGCTTAGTAATGTCCATAGTACTTTCCATGTTTCTAATCTAAAGAAATGCTTATCTGATGAATCCCCTGACATTCCAATGAAAGAGCTTCGGCTTGATGACAAACTCGACTTTGTGGAAGAACCAGTAGAGATCATGGATCAAAAAGTCAAGCAACTGAAACAAAGTCATATTCCTATAGTCAAAGTAAGAAGGAACTCTAAAAGAGGACCAGAATTTACGTAGGAACACGAAGATCAAATTCGTGCCAAGTATCCATATCTATTTTCCAACATCACTCTGGCATCTAACAAAATCTCGGGACGGGATTTCTTTTAAGGGAGGGAGACTATAAAAACCTATAATTTTCATCTATGTAATTATCCATCTATTAAATTAGATGCACAGTAATATCCATCTATTATATATATACCACCTTTTTAGAGAGAAAATTTTGCTTTATCTCATTATGCAACGTAACTTTCATCTCTAAAGTAAACGAGCTCACGCAACCTCTACCAATGCCATCTATATCTATGTTTATATCATGTAAACATCATAATATGTCAAGTCTATATATTAATATAATTTTACCAAGTACATTATCCATTTAACATACCATTTACAATGTTATATCAAAATAGACTTTATCCGTTAATGTTTATATCAAAACCCTAGTTATATGTAATGTATACATATAAAATAAATATGCAAGCCTTCAAACATATGTACAAGTGTACAATGCACAACATTTGAATATCTTTTCCTTCCTAAATCCTGTTACAACTTTCTAAAGCCTAATGTACAAGTCAATAATGCAAGAAAACTAAACTAGGTCATTTTACCTCCTAAATCACTTTAGTTTCTTATCACCACTATAGCACAAGGTACAAACACTTAATGCATGACTTCTAAACCTTAAACCTAAACCCTAAGACATCCTAAAACCCTTATATGAAACCCTAAACCCTAAACGAAACCCTAAAACCCTAATTTCATTTTAAACCTAAAACTAAGCCCTAAACCTTAATCCTAAACCCTAAACCTTAATCCTAAACCCTAATCCTAACACTAAACTTAATCCTAAACCTTAATCTTTCCTTAATCCTAACCTTAACTCAAATTTAAAACCAAAACCCTAAACCAAACCAAAAACCAACATGGCGCCTTTTTTTTCATTTTGACCCATTTTTAAGCAACAAAGCACCTCAAGCACCACTATGACCTCACCCCTATGTCCCCAAGAAATCATCCAAGCACCTCCATCACCACCT